>JANHAO010017603.1:0-13940 GCA_026873985.1 Saraca asoca
TTGAGATTTTCATCTCAAACATTGGTATTATATTTCCAATCCTTTTCTTTATTCTATTTTGTTTATTTAAGATTTCTAGGGTTTAGAAATCTGTATAGGTTTAGAAGAGCCTATTGTAAATCTTCTAGATTAGCAAGAAACCTGATAATCTCTTGTGTTTTAATGTAAAGACTGGCATTTCAGGAGCCTGTCAATCCTGATAATTTTTGTTTCTAATTCAGAGGTCTTTTGGTTAAGAAAGATTAAGTGGAGTAGACTTGAATTGCGGTTTCAATTCAAGTTGAACCAATTTAAAAAGTTCTGTGTTCAATTCTTTTTCTTTATCTGCACTTTTATTGTTTCTGCTATTAATTCTCTATCTTTATTATCTATATAATTGCTGGGTTTCATATCTTTACATATCCAATCAATAGAATTCGATTTTTGATACTGGTGTATACAAATCTCTAACAAGATAAGGGCAAGATCCATTTTATTTCTACAAGTTCAAATTATTCTTATTGGGACCGTCAGTTGGTATCAAAGCTTTGGCTCTTGATACACTTGTATCTATTTGATATTATGGATTCTAACTTTTTCTTACTGCCTAAGTGTCCACTTATGCACAAGCCACTAGGTTTCAATGGAGAACATTACACCTACTAGAAGCAGAAGATGAAAGACTTTGTTAAGGCTACAGATATAAACATGTGGGAATTGGTAAAGGAAGGATATGAACCTCCTAGAACTCTAATCAATGGTAAGATTGAATTTAAACCTAAATCTCTTTGGACAGACAATGAAAGAAAGAAACATTTATTGGCTGCAAAGGTAAAATTGAATCAATGGTTTACAATTGAATCGCTCAAACCATTTAGCTTTTTTTTTTTGCAATAATTTTCCTTATGGCTAGATGATTATCATGACCTAAACTCCTAGTCATGACCTAACTAGCAAGAATATTAATCCCTAATTGATAATCACTAACCTTTTACCTATCTTTATTATTCATCTCTACTCATACTTGTTTCAATATTTCTTACTTATATATATTTAAACCTGATTGATTAATATAGGCATCATGAACTTATATACAAGGAAAGAAACATTTTCATATAAGCAAGTTTTTATAATGTATAAAGGCATTGCCCTACCATGACTCATGCTTAATTAAACTTCTATTAAACAAGTTCTCAATAAATATACACTACTAAAGGACAATATATTGTGGTGGTATTTACATCAGCAATGACTTCTATGAAGTTATTGTCCATCCTTACTTTTTAGAGGTGGGTTAAAACCACTTATTGAGAATCTAAAAAATAATCCATAGTAGAGTGAGTTTGGGGCTCAATTAGATAAATCCATACCTAACTTATGAATTCATCAACATTTAACCAGACATATATACATAAAATCTTTAGAAAACATAACTCATGCCTGAATTATTCAACACATCATAAAGACCCAAGGAATTAACCTCTGAATAATATCACAATACATTTTCATTGTCACATTATAAAGAACTATGTTTCTCTCTCGAACTCAAGCTATTCTCATTAATCATTATAAGTTCAGGTTACAATACCATGTTACTTTCAAGCATGTCATAGGACTAAGTCTTCACTTAAATTTATATCACATTGCTTTACCACATTAAATTTTCTTTTAGAATTTCTTAGGATAACAATTATAATCATCCTATTCATACATTTTCAAGCTGTCAATAACCATGTCACATAATCAAGTCATATTTTATCACATTCTAATGCATTTAAAATAACAATTCCAATAAACAACTTAATAAGGAAAACTAATGTAAACCTCATTGTTACTCTGGTCTAGCCATAACTCGCACAAACTTCACCTTATCCCTCCAGCACTTGCTTTATGCCCCTTCGCCATTTAAATCACACAGATCTAGAATTTGGTTCATTATTTCCCATTATATTCCATCATTCTCATAACATTCATAACATTGTATATCATACCATGTCTCATGTATAGAGGCAAGCTTTACACTATATAATCATTTACAATGATTATAATTCCATTAATGATCATCATGTACTATTCAATATCTTGTATATGTTCTCAAATTTTATACCATAATGTCATTCATGGTAATTACATTTCTATAATCATAGTCATTCATCACTTGACATACCATATTTCATGGAAAATTTTCAAGTATCCCAATAGCATCATTTTTTATCATATATATATATATCACACATCATTACCATTATATACAACATGCTAATTCTTATAGAATATTCAAACTTAGACCTCATTCATAATTACATATGTCCCATTATTATAACAAGTATCATGATCATTTTCCTATTATCCACATATAGACCATCATTTCATTATTGCTTAAACACATAATCGTTATCACACTATCTTTATAACTATCCATATTACTTCTATAACATTTATGTGTGAACAATTACTAGGTTAATTAGTATTAAAATTAACTTGGAAATTATTCAGTCAAAACTTCTCATATTTTTTATTCAACTTAATTATATCTTGTGTAAGTTTAAACCTAAAGAATTAGAATAATTTTTAAAAAGAAAAAAGTTTGAATTGAAAAGAATGGGAAAATTCTGGAAGTGCAATCAAAATTATGAGCAGAATCAGATTTGAAATTTGAGCAGAATCATAATCAGAATTGCTAAAGAAATATGAGTAGAATTAAGGAAATTTAGTTGAAAATACAAGTTTGCTCGTCAAATTTTGAAAACTTTTAGGAAGTCTAAATTTAAACACGATTCGAATCATGATCAAAATTGAAAAATAGAGTAAGAAATATCGGTTCGAATCATACAAATTTAGTTCAAATTTTGAGTTAAATCATCAGAACAAAAGTATTGGGTTTTTGTGAGCATGATCGTAGGTTTAGTTCAAAAAGCTACTATTCGACTCACTCAATTAGGTTTTGTGTGAAAATAATAGAAAAACAAAGATAACTTATTATTCAACCTTTTATTGAAAGTCCTTATTTTAACAAGTTTTGAAAGTTTAAATAAGCTTATAACTTCATTATTCCCACAAAAAATCACTCAACACCTTTACAAATCCATTCAACCTCAAATTTGGGTACACAATCACCAAAAACTCATCTTATCCATTTGCATTAACTCATTAACAAATCACAAACAAGAACACATCATAATTCACAAGAAAGGTAAGTATTACTTACCTTAGCAGTTGGAAACATACAAATCAAATAGATCTCTCAAAGATCTTAAATATCCTTCAAGAATAAAAAAAATAAGGGTTCATTAGTTTTCAGATTTTCCAAGCATTTTTCCTCTTCAACTAATCATATATGAATATTCCATTTAACAGAAACGAGTTATATCTATTAGATTCAAGCTTTAAAACACCATAAAATTCAAATTGATTCATAAGTTGAATAATAAAGTGAATAGTAATAGCAGATTTCAAAAATTTATAACTCAACTTTTACTGCATGAATTAACAAGATTTTGATGTCAAATTGAAGAGGAAGAAGAGAACAATCAATTACAAAAATTTAAAAAATTATCATGGAAGAATGAAAGATGAAGGATTACTTGAAAAGAGAAGGAAAGCTTACAGACAGAGAATAAACTTGGAAAAGAAGATGAAAGGTTGCTTGAAGCAACTAGAAAGGAGCTTAAAAAGGAGAGGGTAGCCATATCTTGAAGGGCAAAAATGGAAAAGAAAATTGGTCAACTCTCTTTGACTTTCTTCCTTAACAAGTTTTATAATTTCTCTTGTTTAGTGTCTTTGCCAATTTCTTCACTTAAAGTTTAAAATTGACATGCTTATTAATTGCTAATAGCTTTAATACAAATTAGTTTGATTAATTATCTTTATAATGACTATAAGTTTACACTCACTGGGCATTCATAGCCCTAGTTTTGATCTTTCCGAAGCTTTTTATAAATTAATTTTTAAAAACATAAATTTTGCTCTATGAGTATTCAAATTGAGAACTTCCACTTTTTAAAGATTCCTATTATTCATAAAATATTTTCCACTATATCTGAGCTCTTTATATCCTAAAATTTATAGTTTAAAATTCTTGAACTTTTCAAGGTTACCTTTTACAAATTTTCTAAAAAGCCATTTTTGTTATCAAAATTCATTTTAGAAAATTTGGGATGTCACAATGAGCTAGTAGCTATGGGTATAGCTTTGTTTCCATGGTTGTACTAGCCAAGGGTAAATCTATCACAAAAAAAAAATCATTTATGCCGTAGGACCTTTTTTCCCATGGTAATTTTCTTGCTGTGCTCATTTATGCCATAGGTCCACTTGACAAATTTTCCCATGGCTAGACAACATAGCCATAGAAAATTTGATATTGTACCACAACTTTAACCATAAGAGTGGCAGAGTTCTTGTGCGTTCTTCTTTAAGTGGGCTTTCTCAAAGGTTTTTCAATTGTAGGGGTTATAATCACTGTACAGGCTTCTCTTTGTGGCTGTTTGAAACTTGAAGGGACAAATCTTCATGAATTCAAGCTTGGTGGTAGCTTGGAAGTCAATGTACACCTCGGAAATGGTTTTTCAATGGGGAACTATTATAAATCTATATTTGAATCTTTATATCCCTATACTTTATTTTTTGTACTTTATATTTTTTATCTTCATTATTGTACATATTGAAAATTTTATTAATATTGTGAATGATGACTTATTGAAAATATTATGTGAAATTATTTATCATTTGTTTCCAAGTGATTAAATCTTTTAAAATTTGAAAAGGTAATTTTGAAAAATGTTTTCAAAGTTACAAAATCTTAATACCAATTCACCCTTCTTAGTCAAATCTATGGCTACAAAGGGCAAAATAGATGCATGATAGGGATAGGAGCATAAGATTTTATCATACTAAAACTATAGTGAGGAATAGGAGGAATATAGTAACTATGCTTCATGATCATACTGGCATTTGGCTTGAAGATAAAACTAAATTACTTTTTATGATTGTTAATTTCTTTAAGAATCTATTTACAAATAAGGAGACGGTACATATTCCTCTTGAAATAGAACTAAAATTCACTCAAATTCAAGATTTTAATATGTGCCTTCTTAATAAGCCTGTGTCCTTTACTGAAGTAAATAAAGCAAATTTTGATATAAGAGCCACAAAAGCTCTAGGAAATGATAGTTTTCTAGCACTCTTTTATCAAGCAAATTAGGATAGAGTGAGTAAATGCCTATATGAGTTTATGTGTAATGTTTTTGAAGATAAGGTAAATATGGAGCAAGTCAACAACACCCTTGTTACTCTAATTTCCAAGCAAGATAATCCAGAATTTATTAATTAGTTTAGGCCAATCTCCTTATACAATGGAAGTTACAAATGTGTGACAAAAGTGATAGTAAATAGACTAAAGCATATTTTTCCTTCTCTTGTCTCTCCATTTCAGTTTAATTTTATTCCATGGAAATGTATTTAAGATAACATAATTATTGCTAGTGAGATGATTCATTCAATGAAGATTAAAAGAGGAAAGAAAGGTTATATGGCTATCAAGATTAATCTTGGAAAAGCCTATGATAGGATTATATGGGAGTTTATTATTGATGTTCTTCAAGAAATTGGTATGGCTTACTCTTCAAGTAATGTAATCATGAAATGCATTTCTTCCACATCTATAAATGTTTTATGGAATGATTCAAAATCTATAGACTTCAAGCCTACTATGGGCATTAGACAAGGAAACCCTATTTCTCCTTATCTATTTGTTCTTTGTATGGACAAGTTGTCTCATCTCATTATGGTAAAAGTGAATGCTACGAAGTGAAAGCCAATCAAGGTAGGGAAGAATGGTCCAAAGATTTCAAATTTGATGTTTGTAGATGACCTCCTCCTCCTTGTTAAGGCCTTGGTGGATCAGATGCAATGTTTTGTTAATTGCCTGGATTGCTTTTGCAAAGCTTTTAGTCAAAGAGATAATAATTTCAAATAAAAAACCCTATTTTCAAATGATGTGGATCAAGACTTGGAAAATAGCATCTCTAATTTTAGTGGCTTTGCTTTTGCACTAAATTTAAGAAAATATCTTGGCATTTTTAGGTTTTGAAGGAGCATGCACAATGAAAAATTACAATAAATCCTCCAAAAGCCATCAAGGATCCATGCAAAGAAATGCATAAATCAGTGGTAAATGTCATACCTTTGTAGCATGATAAAAGATCTTGTTGCAAAAACATTGGAATCATAGCTGCCTTCATCACCATGCAAACAAATTCAATTGTACCTCTACGATTCTAAATCATAAATGCAACTATAATCTGAATTATGAACTCAACTACAATCTAAATCACAAACACAATTCAACAAAGTTGTGTCTTTACGGTATCCATATGAGCTAACCAAAATTTTTGATCTATAAATGAATCAAATGGAGCAATTTAACTTTCATGAAGGGATAGTAACTAAATCTATTTTGGTTCTACCTCTTATATATTCCTCTTATCTATGTAGTAGACTATATAGCTAGGATTTCATAAGATTATATCTATAGGCAATCTTTAACTAAAATTCCTTTAAAGAGTTGAATATATTAGACCTGGATTATTGGCTAGGAGCAATGAATAGTTTTAGTCAATAATTAGTCCATACGTAGTATGATAATTGAATACATTAGCTTTGAATTATTGGCTAAGTCCAACGAGTGGTTCTAGTCAATAATCAATCCACTGTATTAATACATTGGCCTTGAATTATTGGGAAGGTTCAATGAATGGTTGTAGTCAATAATCAGTTAAATGTATTATAATTTTAGTAAAAGCCAAATCATATTGGCCATATCCCAATTAGGAGCTTTAGTTTAACTAAGAGTTCCAATAATACTATAATAACTCCAATTTTTGAGTCGCTCTTTGTGTGCAACTCTGTAGGTTCCTATCACATTGGCAATAATCCTAAAATCATATTTTAGAATCATAAATAGTGAGTGGTATCTAGCAATGCATCACTATTACCCAACTAATGAAAATGTTAGTGATTTGACATAACCTTTCCATGACTAATGTTTCTATGTAGTCTAGTCCCTTTGACCTTGATATCTAGACTAAACTTGAGGTATGAAACATGTCACCCTCTTTATAGTTCAATTTATATGTTTCTTGACCCCTAAGTTGACTAACCTAAAACAAATGAGTCAATATGTGTCAAATGAGATCAATATCACATATTGACTCATTTGAGCACGATTATGTATTTTGTAGTTATACTTAATCAAGGGGCCCACAGATATCACTGCTCTCATGAAGGAAGGATAAAATCTCATCTAGGTCACTCACATCCCTTTGCATGATTGGTAGTATACCCAATAATTGACTTTGTAGTCAAACCTATTACAAATGGTATCAAAGTATATAACTTCTCATATAGGAAACCATGGTGATCTTAGGTCAAAGGACCACATACACCATTGTCACTATGAGAATTGCTTATGACATTTATATGATGATCCATATAGCATTATCATGGTGGGTCTTTCTAGTACACTTGTTGTCTAACATGTACCCATGTGTTAGTTTGATATCTCATATCCATGACTAGTAAGATTTGGTCATTAGCTAACATACATACTAGTCTTTATGTATCATTGTTATCCCAATTCACAATAATACTTGACTAAGAACATTTAAGAATAGTGTTTATAGAAACAACTATCTTGGGGACAAATATTATGTTCATTCATATTATGCAAATACAGAAAAAACAAACATAATAATTTGAAATGTCTTATATATATAAAATAAAACACAATACAATGTATGCTCATATAATCGTTCTATGATTGGCTCTTAGGGCATACATCAACAACATTAGCTTGATTTCTTCTGGTAGTAGCAAAAGGCAATATAGAGCTTTAGTTGACAAGATAAGGGAAAAGCTTATAAAATGACAAGCTAAGAGTTTATCTATGGCAAGCAAGGCCACTTTAGCTAATTTAGTATTAGCTATAATACCAGTGTAAACATTCAGGTTGAAAGACTCCCTAAAGCCACCTATAAGTGTATTGAAAGATTACAAAGAGATTTCTTATGGGGGCATCATGCTCACAGTAAAAAAGTCCACGTAATTAATTAGGAAACCATTTGCCAACCTAAAAGTTCTACTGGACTTAGTTTCAAAAGGCTAGAATACATGAACACTGCTTGTTTAATGAAGCTATGTTATAAAATCTATTCTAATATAGATAGCTTATAGGTTGAAGTCTTGAAATGCAAGTATGGATCTAGAGGCACTTGCCTAAAGAAATTATGTCTACTAATAGAGATTAAGTCTTTTGGAGGGAGATTTTTAACATTTGGGATGCCACTTTGAAAAATATGAAATGGAGAATTTAGAATGGTCAATCTGTTTCCTTTTGGATAGATAATTAGTTGGGTTTAGGAGTGCCTCTTTCTTAAAAAGCATTGATGTTAATAGACAAAGAGTAAATTTAAGCTTGTATTCATGATTTCGTGAAAAATAATAGATATTGGGACTAGGATCTATTAAATCATATTGTTCCTCTTGATATTCTATCTAAAATATTATTTGTTTTCCCACCTAAAGATGATGTAGGATAAGATCATTTGGTTTGGTATGATAATCAAGGCTCTTTTAGTGTTTTTAGTGCTTTTACTGCTATAAGGCAGAAAAATTGGCATAAGAAGAAGCATTAATGGTCAAGGATTTAGAAGTTGAATGTAGAGATGTCAAATGGATGGGTTGGACCAAACCAGACCAAGTCTATGTGGACCTTGGTGCATACAAACCAAGCTCTCTAGGCCCATTTCTTAAATGGAGTAGAATGGTCCTGGTCCTAGTTCGGTTTGTCATAGATCGAATCAGTCTGCAAACTGGTCCACTAATTGCACTTTTCTTTTGGGGCTTCCTTTGACTTTTTTAAATATACAAAGATTTCATTCAAATAAAAGGGCAAACATAACATAATTACAAGTCCTAACTTACATTTCCAATTAAGGAGAAAAGCCAAACATAGTAATAGTAAACAAGTAATAAAATCCATCCATATAATAAATTACTAATTAGTTACCATAATTCATAAATTCACAATCTTAACATATCATAAATTCATATATTCTTTGAGCCTCCATTGCTTATTTATCATCGCAAGTTGTCACATTGTTGACTTTTTATATTCCATAACTATATATATTAGAAAAATGCATTAGCATATAGCAAGTACTTTAGTTAAATATACTAATAAGATAATTAAATATATAAGAGGAATTCATACCTAATATGATCTATGGAGCTTCATCAACTTCTTCTTCTCCTACATCAATTGCCATGTTTGTGGCTGAACCCTCCACTAAGGCATGGCTATCTTCATCATCATCCTCCTCCAAACCTATAATGTTAAATTATGATTTAAGAAAAAATCAAAGAGTCTAAATTTTGTTTAAAGAAAGATTAAATTAAAAGCATTATGACCAGGGGTGAAACCATGGAGTCAACTATGAGTGAAAATAAGAGTTTAAACTTTTTTAAGAAAGAGATGACTTTTGTACTTATTTATACATGCTCTCCAACACTAAATATAGATTTGGATGCCATGGTAGTAATTGGTACAATTAACAAGCCACAAGCCATGGCTACTACATTTGGAAATCTATTCTTGTGTATCTTCCACTAGTCCAAAACATCCAGATCTTCATAATGCTCAAATTAAAACTTAGGCTCTTCCAAATAAGTTTCCAATTAAGACTTTTGACTTCTTGTAACAATTTGAGAACCAAAAGCCTTGAAATCCTATTCAAATATTCAATGAAATTAACAAAAAAAATATTAATATAAAAAATCACTTTAACAAAAGGAAGGAAATATAAGTAGCAAATAATAATTACAATCTAAACTTATATTGAAAAGTGTTTTCCCTCTATTGCTTGTACTTGAACTTCCAAATGACGAAATGGAAGAATAATGACTAAATACCTATTTTGGTCCCTCACAAATTTAGTTTGTATTAATTTGGTCCTAAAAAATTTTTAGTATTAATTTAGTCCTCTACTTATTCAATTACATATATTTCAATCCTTCTATTAGTTTATTATTTAAATCCTTATAATAAATGATGATATAATGACAAATTATTGACACAATAATGTGATAGTATTAATATGGTTATATATTTTTCATTTTCACTCTAGAAAATCAATTATTGCATCAATAATCCCATTATTTGTTGTAAATGACAAGCTAATGCAGGGACTTAATTGGGCATAATTGAATAATTGAAGGACTAAATCGATATTAAAATTCTTTGAGGGACTTGATTGGACATAATTGAATAATTAGATGGCATAATTGGCATTAAAATTTTTTGAGGGAACAAATTGATACAAACTAAATCGGTGAGGGACCAAAATAGGTATTTTGTCAAGAATTATTGGATGAATTCATTGCTTGAGTTATTGATGTGCTAAGAGAATGTTCTCGATATTGCTAATAGAGTTGAAAAAGATTTTTCTTCACAATATTCATCTTTCCCTTAGAAGTTGTAGGATCAATAGTGTTATAACAAAGCTCCAACAATGACAGCTTAATCCATAGATCCAAAAACAATCGTCATAGTAAGCAAAATATTATAGTCACTTCAATATTTATCAAATTTCCCCTTCATATTAATAGTCATATATCATATCAAGTCATCTTCACAATTCAAATTTTCAATAAAAGGCATCCAATTTTCCAAACTTGAGAGAAATATAAGTTGGCAGTTGGATTTGTTGAACTAGAGATCAAATTTTTCATCTTATAAAAAGGCTCTAAGAATTCACACATCTTTTCACCTCTTCTTTACTTTTCATTAAATAGGCAATACTTGTAATTTATATCATTCAAAACAAGGCCAAAAAATGCATGCTTATATATCAAAGCACTATCAAGCATAAAAAAACATAAAATTTCATCTAGTAGGTACATCTAAATGCAAATTTAAACTTGTATTAGGTGAAAACTTTTGCACACATTTATCAAAACTTTTCATTTTTGCCTCTGAACCCTTCATATATTTAATACTTTCTCTAATTTTACACAAAGTATCTAAAGCCATTTTTAACCTTTCTTGAACTACAAGATTTAGAATATGTGTAAAACATCGAATATAAAAAAACCCTTCATCACACAACAAACTTTCTTGCAAACAAAGTTGATCTTTTAAGTTCAATTGTATGTTATCATTTCCTGATGCATTGTCCAAAGTAAGTGAAAAAAAAACCTTTTTATCTATCTCCCATTCAGATAAGGGTTCCATTATCTTCTTTACTAATTCAAGCCTTGAATGTGGATATGGCATGCCACAAAAAGTAAGAATCTTACTATTTAACTTCCAATTAAGATTAAAATAATGGGTAGTTAAGAAAATATACCGTTTTTGAGTGCACCCTACCCAGAATTTTTGGGCAATTCATCTTTCAAACCTTTTTTTTTTCATTTAAATAAATCTTAAACACATTAGATGCAACAATGCTTCTAGAAATCAATTTCATATCAGAATTCAAGTACTTGAAGACATCCCTAATTGCATCATACTCAACAACAACAAAAAAAGGGAGGTCATGTTTTATGATTGCCAAGGATAATTTACTCCTAAAGATTATTTGATCAATTTTCCTACCCTTCAATTTTCCAAAGTTATCTAATATTAATTCTGGTTTTTTTATTTGCTTTAATCTTTCAAGTGCCATACATTTTAGCATATGATGGGAAAAGGATGAAGTTCTATACTTTGCACCATCTTGCATATAACTCTTCTCATAACCCTAACATATAGCCCATGATTTATCATTAACACATGTTCCTTGATTATTATAAAAAAAAAAAGCCAATATTTGAAGTAGTATTATGTTTACCTTTTTTTTTTTTTTGAATCAAGTTTAGGTTCAAATATATTAGTATTTTGCTCATCACCAGTTTCAATACCATGTTGAACCCCTACATGGTACATTACTATCATTCCCTATCCCATCATCTTTATCAACATTTTCCACTTCCATATGTTGATGTGCAAATTCAGAAACCATATTAAGATTACTAATGAACTGCATGTGCACAACACTATCATACAACAACACATGAAAATCTAGTTACTTAATTACTTACCCCAAAATAAAGAATACATATTTCATAGATCAATCCACCACATGATACAATCATAAAAATACAATTAATTGCAATTAGCAACCTTTACTCTTCAACAAGTAAGCACTCAAAATCCAATTTAGCAATCACACTGAGAGCCTATTCTCTTTAATTAAATTCTATATATAACAATAAACAAATCAAAAATAAATTATTGGTCAAGAACTTTACCTCCAAAATATGTAAGTATGCAACCTTAATCAATTCACCAAAATAGAATGATTGAACTCTTCAATCTTCAAGTTCCCAACACTAAGTAGGTAGGTAATAGCACGATTATTTTCAAAAGAAAGAAAAAAATTAGAACTAAAAAAACAAACAAAATAAAAATAATAAAGTTTCTAATTAAAAATAAAGATTCAAATATTTAAAATTTTAAATTGAAAAATAACAAATATAATGAAAAATAATAACCTCTCTAATTAAAAATAAAGATTCAAACATGTCATTGTCCATTTGTAAAGTCAAGAATTAGTTTGCTATATTTTAAGTACGAGCTCTTAGATTAATAAATAAATGCCCATTCTCATAAAATGAAGAGTTTAATTATATTATAAAAATTATACCCCTATCTCCATGCCTAAGAATAGCAGCTACCATGCAAATAGAGAAATAAAAACCAGTGGCAAAGTTGTTTGCCAAAGTTAAAATAAAATATGTGAAGGAAAAAAATCAATCCAAGGCACATATAATTGTAGAAATTACAAGTAGAAAACTTCTCCATCTAATCACAATTGTAGAAAACGTATGGGCAACACACACATAGACATTTGCTCAATCTTAAATTATGTTAATTGCTATGCAAATTACAAATTTATCTAAAACCCCTTTATGCCAAACAACAAAATAGAGGAAGCCAACAAAGGCTAGTTGTTTAATTTGAAGATTTTGTAATTAAAGTATTGTTTAATTTGAAGATTTTGTAATTAAAGTCATATTTTTCTATATCTTCTGATTTAGTTTGATTTATCTAGGTTAGTATTTACTTTTACTTTTTTTTTTTTTTTGCTTATCCTTTGTGTGTAGAGGAATAGAAAGAAATATAATTTTTAATGATAATTTGACGTATAAATTATAGAAAGAACAATTGCTGTAAAATAGTTGTTTTCCTCAAAACACATTCTCAATGTTTCTATTAATATAATATTTGAATTTAAATATTCTACACTTAGTTTTCTAGAAGCAACAAGAACAAAATGTGATATTTTTTCAATAATTTAAAGTGAGTTGGAGTTTTTGTGATAAAATTATCCCTAAAAAAAAACTCAACTAGTTGATTTAATTGATTCAACCAAAATCTTTGTCACATGACACCATCTCTACCATCTAAATGTGTTGTATGTCATATAACAAACTTTTATTTATACAATATCAACCTTCATATTTTTTAATAAACAACTCATAATGTGTAAAAAAGGACAAAAAAATACAACTCACACCAACTTATCTATGTTTTATAATAGTAAAATGGCAAGAAGTAAGACCTTTAAAGCTACATGCAAGAAATGACCAATACCTTGTAGAGTTTGGAGCAACCAAAGAGGGCAAAAATTTCAAAAATTTTCAGCAAAAACCATGCCTTGGTCGAACCAAACTATCCTAAGGATTCACTGGTTTGAGGTCTCAAAATAACCTAGATCAGATCTAGAGTAGAAGTAGAGCTTACTAACCTTTAGTCCAGCTCTTTCACAATGAAAGACTATGGATCTTCACACTAGAAAAATCCTCTTCATGGCCTCAAAAGCTTCCTCTCCAAGTGCTAGCTTGTAGAGGGGCTTGACTGGGAC
>JANHAO010017604.1:0-13910 GCA_026873985.1 Saraca asoca
GGAAGAATGAGAAGAAACTTGCTGGAAAGAAACAAAGTTAGGTTACTTTGAGTGTTTTTTTGAGAAAATATTACACTTAGAGACCAAATCAATCAACCTCTAATTTAGTCGCCAAATAGCTCTAAAATTAAAAAAAAAATTGTCTCAAACTGCGACCAAATAAATTTGATGACTAAAGAATCCATATACAATATGGTGACCAAACTTTTCAATCGCAAAAAATTTCTATAACTAATACAAAATTTTCATAGTTGGCAACTACATGGTGACCGAATGGCCACCAAAATCCTTGCCACTGAACCATTTCAGTCGCTAATTCGGTGGCTAAGTTCTTAAATATATCATTTTTTCTGTTCTTAGCTAATCAGTTGCAAAGTAGTCTCAGTTCGGTTGCCATTAGAGATCGAAAAAATTCGATCACTAGTTTTGGTTGCTAAAATGCCTTTTTTTTGTGATGCTTGTAACAGTGTAGTTAACTTAAATTAATGTACTTTACAATTAAATTATGCTATTCCATACTCTTGTATTCAATATATATTTCAGCATTATGAATGAAAGTATATAACATGTTATGCAAAAAACTATATGTCTCTTTTTCATATTCTTCGCATGCCATTTTATTAACATAAATCAATGAGTTTGAGTTGAAAATAGTTAAGAGTGCTTAGAATCATGCATCAATGGCATTATTACTTTCATTTCCGAATTGTCAGTTTAATGAATTCCAAACGAGTTTTCTTTTACGTTGGTATTATTCAGTCATTTTCAAGTTAACCATAATAAATATTGCTTATAATGTTGTTATTACCATTATTATTTTACATTTATATTATTTATATCACTATTACAAAATATAAAAATGACATTGTTAACTAAATGTCAAATAAAAGGTAAACTGATATATATATATATATATAATCATGGTGGTGTTTTTGTAAATATAAAAAAATTACAACATCAGTTCCTATTAAATAACCAATGTCTAAACTCAATGTCATGTTTGATGTTGATTTCAACTAAGAAATTGATATACTTTTGAAATTATTTAATTTATACCATCTAGATTTAAACTATCTTTAAAATCAGTTGCTCCTTAACTATCAAAAGATTTTATTGATTTATTAATTGGATTCTTATTTGATTATACTTCAAAAAACTTTTTATAATGTATAGTCAAATATTTTTTTATAGATATATCAATTGAATTCTTAATCAAATTATTTACATATAACTAATTTACTAATATTATAATATTACAATTAATTTTCTATTTTTCAAGACTATAAAATTTTAAAATTCTCTTATAATCATTAATTTTTTTCCATTTTATCAAAACTACAGAATAGTCAAAATAATTCAAAATAAATTCATCATGTTTATTTTCTGGTAGATGAAAAGACATAGATTAGACGTCGATTTTTTTAAGCACAACCTATATGGAAAAAATATTCAAAAAATGTAGATATATGAAAGGTAGTAGATTAGATGTCAATTTTATATTATGAACTGACATAGATACATGATATTATATGTCGATTCTAATATATTAACTAACATCTAAAGTCTCTGAGCATTATAAAAGTCAGTGTGTTTGCCTGGCTCTCATTCTTCTCTAACTACTCTCAATGTTTATTCATTTTTCCATTTTTCTTTCTCTTTTGTTGCTTAATTTCGTTTTGCTCAAATTTACTATGAAGGTTTATGGTTTATTTTTCCTTTTTTTTTTCTTTTTTCCCTTTAAACAAGGCATATGCATGGAAACAAAAGGATGACAGGTGCACTTGATATGTCTGCATTGTCTTGTAGGCCACCTTTGATGTATGTATTATCTTGTTGCATGCAATGCTAGTAGCTTCAATGATAACATTGATTTATTGCAAGTAATCCTAGCAACTTCAACAATAATAGTGTTGTCTTGTTGCAAGGAATGGTATAGCATCTTTAACAATAATGTTGTTTAATTTTTGCAAGCAAATGCTATAGCAGCTTTAACAATAATGTTATTTTGTTGTAAGCAACATTATTGTTGAAGTTGCTGTAGCATTGTTTGCAACAAGACAACATTATTATTGAAGCTATTGCACTATTGGTTGCTACTGGATAGCATTTTTGTTGAACTGAAGCTATCATTGCTTGCAATAAGATAACACATATAATAATATTGTCTTGTTGCAACAATCCTAGCAACTTCAACATGTTGCCTTGTTGTAGGAAATCCTAGTAGCTTCAACATTTTGTCTTATTGTAGGAAAACCTGGCAGATTTCATACTAATGTTACTTATTCCTTTTATCTTGTCCAAATGTTCTTTCTGATGTTTTTGTCAAAAAAAAAATAGAAATGATGTTAGTTTTTTAACACAAGCCGATGTCTTTAACACAATCTAAATAATTGTAGCCAACATTAGGTTTCTATATTTAAAAAAAAAACTAATAGAAAATATGTCAGTTTTTTAGCACAAATCGACATCTTTAACACAATTAGAAGAAATTTTTTAAGCACTTAAACATTATTTAATGTACAAAATAATTCAATTATTGAAATATTATTTAATGGATGAAATAATTCAAGTATTTGAAAATTATTTAATAGAAAAAATTCAAAAAATAATTAACCTTCTGCAAATTATTAGTGAAAATGTAATAAAAAAATTAGCTCAAATTGTCTCATAAATATGTTGAAAATCAAGACATTGTTGTCATAAAAAATTGACATATAAACAAAATGAAAAAAAAATAAATTAAAAAAATTTAATGCTGGAATAATATGAAATAACAATGATGTTTTTATAATTATAATGAAAATTAATATGTCAATTTCCACAAAAAGCTGACGTCTTAAGTTTTTACATCAGTGTATTATAAAAACTAACGTATATGTATAAGAATAAATGTTGGATCCTTCTTAATAACAGATGTCTAAAGTCTAGGATTCTATACACAAATTGTCAGTTCTTCACCCTACTCTTATTTGTTTTCTCTTATCTGAAACATATACAAAATCATTTTCAAATCCTTGCTGCATTTTTCTTCATTGTTTTTTATTGTCTTTGTTATCTTCAATCATCACATTTCAAGTCCATCTCTAATCAAGGTATAGAACTTTTTTCTTCTTACACTATATTTGTTTCTTCCTTGCTAAGTTATATCAATGTTTTGATATTTTTTTTCTTTGTACTTTGTTGATGGTTTATATTTTAGGGTTTAGCTTTTGTTTTTCCTTTTTTGTTTCTTAGTTTGATTATCAGAAATGATTTCGACTAGGGTTTATTTTTTTATTATGTTAGCTAAATTGTCTGGTCATGCATGCCCTATTTCGTATCACTATACAAAACTTATGAATATGTCCAAGATTTTCATTGTAATTTACGTAGTAAAAATCAAAACTTTGACCATAATTATTTCTCATTCAAAATCATCAAATGCAACCCATAAAATCCATTTCCCATTCAAAATAAAACTAATATAATAGTTTTGGGAGGTTAACTTCTTTTTCTTTTTTCCTTTTAAACAGTCATATGGGTCCTTCTCAACATAGTAATAAGAGTACGAGGGATAATACCCTTATGAAGGAAATGATCCTTATCCGTAGTAAAGGAGAGAAGATGAAGGTGGACTTCAATTCTAAGGGTCAGGCAATTAAGGATGCATCACCAAAATATAAGATTTATATTGAAATGTTAGCACACACGAGAGTGCCAATCAATATTATACAATGGAAAGAAGTACCAAAAGTCATCAAGGGCAACATTTCACAGGATGTCTTAGTATATATTGCTAATCTCCAATTTTTATTTAAAGAAGATAATTGTATATGAGTATAATCTATTTGTGCATTGTTTTGCAGACCACATTTGATACCGATGCAGGGAAGAAAAAAGAAGTCTTAAAGGCTGCTGACAAATGTTGGAAGGATTTCAAAAATCAGTTAATAATATATCACATCACCATTAAAAGGAATGGTGATCAAAATCCCCTTAAGAAATACAATTTCCTTGACCAACAAATGTGAAATGATTTTATGAAGCAACACTTATCTGAGGCTTTTTAAGTAAATTTGGCCATCATACCTCATATTTTTTGTTCGACTATATATCATGAGTAATTAATTGACCATCTTGTCAATTTTTTTTCTCAACAAGTATGAGTGTAGCCAATAGGGAAGACAAGGAAAAAGTAAATATAAACATAGGTTGCCTTGTAATGGATATGTGAAGCTTAAGCAAGCTTTGGTCAAGGAAAAGCCTGCAAAACAACAAGCTTCTAATCAATCTGATTCACAAGTCATTTCCATGTCTCCGCATGAATTGCAGAAGAGAGCCAGGGTCAACACAAAAGGTGAATATGCAATCAAAGAAAGCTAGATAATTGCTAAGCAAATTGTAAGTAATTTGCAAGTTTTAATTGCTTAAGTAATTGTAAGTGTTAAGTTGTAATAAAATTCTTAATTGCATATGTGCTATAGGATTCTCTCATATAATAATCAACCCAGGGATATTTTACTCCATCTAGAAGGATGGACATATTAACAGCTACATTAGGAACTCGACCAATCGAGTTTGTTTTCAATTAGCACAAACACGAAATGATGATTCTGAAACTATACAATGGTTAGTTCACGAGCCTCGCATAGACGTCTTATCTTATTGTGGATATGGCATCAATAGATATTCTTTCTACATAAAGGGACAAGGTGACAGGAGCACAATGCAAAATAGTAGGGTTACTTTGGTGGCTCAGTCGATGCATGTTTCTAGTTCCAAAGACAAAAATCTTTTATATGCAAATATGTCATATTACAGGGTCATTAAAGACATATGAGAACTTGACTACATTAAATTCAAGGTGCCTATGTTTCAATGTAATTTGGTTAAGAATAACAATGGCATCCGAGTTGATGAGTTATAATTCACGTTAGTTGATTTTAATAGAAAGGATCTTAAGGGGGAACCATTCATAATGGTATCCTAGCAAAACAAGTTTTTTATATCACAGACTCAGCTGATAAGAAGTAGTCTATAGTTTTTCAAGGGAAAAGATAGATTACTGGTGATGGGGATAAAGAAGAGATAAGTAATGATATTAAAGAGACCCCTTCTTTCTCCTTAGGACTATCTCTGATGAAAGATAAAGGGAACTTAGAGGAGTTCTACGCGTGAGTTGATCATGGTGAAGGGATATAGGTTGAAGATCCTCTTAGAGAATAAAAATTATTAAAAATTGAAGGTAATTGATTGTGTTTATTGACAACTATATAATTTTTAGTTTAGATACTAATAATTGATATATGAAGTTTTTATTGTATATAGGCAACTAATTATATAATTTTTAGTTTAGATATTTATATTTGACTATATGTTTATTAAAATTAAGATGGCCTGATAATAAAATTGTTTAGTTTTGGTAGAGCAGAAACTGCCTCAAGAAGGAATTCAGTTATTTGGTAATATTATACAGTTTGAATAGCCTCTTAAATGGTTTGCTCTTAGGTATGAATATTACAACCATTTTCATATATAAATTTAATTTAGTTGCTTATATGAAATACATATATCTTTTTCTCAATTTCATAAAAGATACAATTTTATCTTTTAGGTAAATTGACTCTCATAAATTATATATATATATATATATATAAATGCAACTTAGCCTTATATTGATAGACACGGCAACACTTAAATTTCTTACCTAAAGCTCTTACCAATGCTAGAAATTGTATTGCAAGAGAAGACATAATTAAAGGAGAAGTACAATTGAGTGAATTTAGTTAGAAAGTAAATAATTGATTATTATGTATACTTGTTGTTAATTTGACACGTTTTGATTTTAATTTCGTTTGACAATGTCTTAAATTTTTGTCTATCTAATAAAATGTTTGATGTTGTTGAAATTGGGATTGTATTAGGTGATTGTAGGTTTTGATTCAATGGTTGTTTATCCTAAAATGTAAATAGCAGTAGATTTCTCTAAAAATGTTGCTAGAAACATGTTTTGGTAAAAGAAAAAAATGTAGCTAGAAGTGTGATTCTTTTAAGAGAAAAGATGTCAATTTTTATATAAAACTGACATCTTTTTTTCTTTTTCCACTAACAACATTGATTATTATAAATAGCCAACGTCTTGTTTTCTAGTAATGACATCGATTATTATAAATAGTCGACGTCTTTAGTAGTCGTTAATGATCAAGGAAAGACAATGGTTATTTCATAAAATCGATATCTTTAATAGTTGATAAAGGATGCTAGTTTGTAATAAAAATCAACATTTTTACTAAAACAAAAAACATCGGTTATTTATAAAAAAATGACATGTAAAAATTATTTTCAAATAAAAAGATATCAGTTATATATTAGAAATTGATATCGTTTCCTGTTTTATACATTAGTTAAAAAATCGATGTGAATTATTCTAACCTCCTACATTACTCAAATTGATATCAATGTCCAAATTAACATGAAATGAATAAAATAACTAAATATATTTTCGTAATGGTAAATTAAGCTTTCTACAAAACAAACTGATGAAAAATTAGTTTTAGCAAGAAAGAAAAAATATCCTCAGTTATATTTCATGTTTGCTCATTAGAAAATGAAAGAAAAGAAAAAGAAACGTGTTTTCCCCATGTATTTCTATTTTCACTTTTATGTTTTATATTATTTATTTTTAGGTATAGTTTAAAAGTAACCACTCATAATTAGCATCTATAGATGAGAATCGGGGTTACAAGATGATATTCGATAAATGATTGTTTAAGTCAATTTTTTTTCCTTAAAAAATTAATTTCAAAAAGTCAAGAAACTTAACTTTTTCACTTAATTGATTGATATTAAAGGTGCAAAATGACACAATTACTCATTTTTCTCACTATCAATTTATATAAAATAATAACATAAATAATGATAATAATAATAATAATTAGTAATAATAAACTCATTTTAATCTAAAAGTATCTATTTCTTAATGAAAATTTATAATAAATTATAACTATTTGTTTATTAAAAGGAAATATAATAAATAAATAATCATAATTATTTATTTCTTAAAGAAAAACTTAATAAATAATAAATTACAATAATCTATTTTTTAGATATAAATATTTAATAATAAACATTTGATTTTATTAAATATATTTGTACAAATAGTTAATATTATCAGTAATTAAATTAATTAATGTTGACATCGGATTTTGGTTGTATCCCAAATTCTGGCCAACGAGGGATTCTTTGGGATCCCAAGCCTGTTCTGGGTTTGTTTGTGTATAAAAATAAAGTAATAGAGTAGGTGGTTGAAAGAATATGAGGGAAGACACTTGTTTTTACGTAGTTCAGCTAAATTCAGATTTACTGGACCCTACATCCATGGTAGAGATTTTACTATTGTAACTTCCGAGGGATTTCTGCTTACCCAGATTGGTCTCTCCCTTCCTGCTAACAATGCAATCCTATTTATAGAGGAAGGGTAAACATCTTGCATTAATTACAAACTATAGTTGTAATACATCAAATAAATGAGAAAAGATAATGAAAGGACTGTAATCCGGCTGTTTGCGGCACATAGACTGTGGAAGTAGGCTTTCCAGGCCAGTTTGCGGGTCTATAGCCGTTACCGTGTCAGACAAGATATTTTGCTGTCTCAATCAAGAGTTCCTTGCTTTGGAGATGTCGTGAGGGTCGTTGTAATGAGGAAGCGAGTGCGGGTAAAGCGACCAATTATCATGTTGGGTCGACCCTTGAGCCTTTATCACTAGGTCGCGTTGTCGCTAGGATATGATTCTTCGGGTCGTGTCTCGTAACGTCATTGTATCGTGATGAGCGAGGCAAGGTTTAGCACTTTATTTCGTTGGTTACCACTTTCTGCCATCTCGAGCGAAGCTTCCCAAGAGCTTCTCGCTGGGTCGCGAGAACTGGTCTTCGTTTCCTCGAGGACTCATCTTTTCGAGACTCATTTTTAGTATATAACATAAGCCCCCTAACTCTCAGCTTGCGTAGCGTGCTGGGAGTTTGGAGACCCTTTGAATTTTTATCGATCACATTTCTTCCAGAATCGTCTTTCCATTTTTCCATGTCTTGTTTTGTATTCAAGGCTTTCTGATGTAGACATGCCTCGCTGAGGTCTTTTAATGAATAAACTGATCAGAAAGGGTGGGATGAGCAGCATTCGATCATCCACTAGGTGGCTTTGGATAAAACAAAGGAAAATAGTTAACAACTTACATACATATAAAATTTAAAAAACACAATGCTAATAAATAACTCGGACTGAGCCCCCCGGCTCGCGGTTGATGTTATGTAGAGAGGTCTGGGATGACTGCCTCGTTGGTCGTGTCACATATTCTTTAAGATGTCCCCTTCTGATCAGATCTTCAATTGCTTCCCTTAAGGCTCGACAGTTTGTCGTGCCATGACCAGCTTCATTGTGGTAGGCATAGAATTCTTCCTGATTCCTTCGTCTATAAGGGATGTTGGATGGTGGAGGAATTCTGAAATCTTCCTTGCCTCTTTCGGTCATAAAGATCCTATCTTGAGATTGTGAGAGGATGCTGAATTGCTCAAAGCGCTCCAGATACTGGGGATACTCGCCTTTAGGCTTCTTGGACTTGCTAGTCGTCCACTCGAAGGGGTGGTCACCTTGATCCGCATCGCCTCTCCTCTGGTTCCGTAGGGGGTTGGCCTTCTCGTCTTTCCTATCTAACCTGTCCAAGCCGAAGGTTTCTTCCCATTTGATTTGCTTGGTAGCTCGCTCGTAGAACTCGGTGAGGTCCTTTACCAGGGACTTATATAGGCTCTTGTAGAGCTTCCCATCTTTGCGAAGTCCCGCTGAGATAGAAGCTAGAATGGTCTCTTCTGATGGGTTCTCCACTGTGGTGGCTTCAAGTTTGAATCGGGCTATATAATCTTTGAGTGACTCCTGTCTACGTTGGAATATCATAGCGAGATGGCAAGGAGGGACCAGCTACCTTTTCAGTACTCGATATTGATTGATGAATTTCCACTGACAGTCTTCCCAATTGCCGATGGACCGGGCTAGGAGGCTTTTGAACCAAGTGCAGGATACGCTTCCTAACGTAGCTAGAAACACTCTACACTTAACCAGGGGATCCATGGTCTGCAAGTTCATCTGGACGTTGAATGCATCCAGTTGATCAAGCGGGTTGGAATCTCCACCATATAAGGGGATATTGGGAATCCTCTGCTTCGGAGGGAGGATTCGAGCTTCGATCTCTTCAGAGAGCAGTGATCGTTCTTCATGGTAGTGACGGCTACTCCGAGTTTAGAGGTGTTCCTCTAGCCATGTCATCTTTTGAAACAGTTCTTCGATCTGCGGGCCTTGCACTCCATGTTACCTACTAGGCGATCGTGGGGCATGCTGATCTCCACCCCCTGGCTCGAATGGTCGATCTGTTGAATGCACGACTGTTGAGGAGCATTTACTGGTGCCGGTGTGTTGGCTTGTCTTTGTACATTTTGTGCCAAAAGTGCAACTGCTTTAGTCAACTTTCCCATCATTTGCTCGAGCTTCTCCTAGCACTGGGGCCAAGTCTGTGGTCCTTCAGCGTCATTGGTGGCAAAAGCAGGTTGCACAGAACTGGTCGGGAGACCGTTTATGGTAGTTTCGATGATGGGAGTAGTAGACGAGTCTGTCGTTGAGACATGTCCTTCTGAGGGGTCACGTTGGGCATTTAAGGCCCTTGTAACTCTACCTTTGGCCATTGTGATGAAAGGATTGATCAGAACAGGTGAGATCCCCACAGACGGCACCAAAATATTGATGTCAGATTTTAGTTGTATCCTAAATTCCGGCCAACAGGAGATTCTTTGGGATCCCATGCCTGTTCTGGGTTTGTTTGTGTATAAAAATAAAGTAACAGAGTAGGTGGTTGAAAGAATATGAGGGAAGACACTTGTTTTTACGTGGTTCGGCTAAATCTAGGTTTATTGAACCCTACATCCACAGTAGAGATTTTACTATTGTAACTTCTGAGGGATTTCTGCTTACCCAGATTGGTCTCTCCCTTCCTGCTAACAATGCAATCCTATTTATAGAGGAAGGGTGAGCATCTTGCATTAATTATAAGCTACAGTTATATTACATCAAATAAATGAGAAAAGACAATGAAAGGACTGTAATCCGGCTGTTTGCGGCACATAGACTGTGGAAGTAGGCTTTCCAGGCCAGTTTGAAGGTCTATAACTGTTACCGTGTCAGGCAAGATATTTTGCTGTCTCAATCAAGAGTTCCTTGCTTTGGAGATGTCGTGAGGGTCGTTGTAATGAGGAAGCGAGTGTGGGTAAAGAGACCAATTATCATGCCGGGTCGACCCTTGAGCCTTTATCACTAGGTCGCGTTGTCGCTAGGATATGATTCTTCGGGTCGTGTCTCGCAACGTCGTTGTATCGTGACGAGCGAGACAAGGTTTAGCGCTTTATTTCGTCGGTTACCACTTTCTGCCATCTCAAGCGAAGCTTCCCAAAAGTTTCTCGCTGGGTCGCGAGAATTGGTCTTCGTTTCCTCGGAGGCTCATCTTTTCGAGACTCGTTTTTAGTATACAACAATTAATATGATCAATTATTAAGTAATTACTAATATAATTAATAGTTAATATAACCAATTGATTGCTAAACAAGACCTAAGTCCATAGCATATGTGCTGTGAGATTTATACACTTTCGTTAAGTATGTACTCCATCTAAAATTTGTATATGAAATACAATTATGAAAGAATTAAGATACATATAGATTTTATGTTAAAGTGAAGTTTGAATTGTTGAAATTTCATTTTAAGTTGCAATTAAGTTCAGATCATGTGTCAGGGGATGCATAACTTGATATTTAATAGTGGCTTACCTGACTGATGCGAAAAGTAGCAGTAGTCAAGTGCCATTAGAACCTTTCTCTATGTGTTGACAGATATTAATATAAAAGTTAGCCCGCAATAACTCGTATATTTTCAGTTAATAACCAGCGGTTTATTATGGTTGAGGATTTTTTTTTTCCAGAGCCCTAGTCTGATCTTCTATCCTTGTTGCTTTCGATGTTATATATATTTTTTTCTTGTAATTAAATCCTTAATTTTTATTTTAATTTATAATTATTTTTATTATAATTTATGTAAAAAATTTTATGCATAATTATCTAATATGATAAATATTTGTCAATTATGTAATTACATATCATGACATAAAAATCAAGAATAAAGAATTCTAATCTTAAAAATTATTAAAAAAACTAAGAATCGTAATTTAAATCATAAATATTTTTTTTTATTTTAGTGGATTTAATTCTATTGTATTTATCTTAATATTTCTTTCATAGATCACATAATTGTATAAATCTAAAAATATTAATTATGTCAGATAATTATGAACAAAAATATTCAAATTAATGAATGTAAAAAATTAATTACAAATAAAAATAAATTTTAAATACCTAATTACATGAGAAAAAAATTGATGATATTACAAATTATGACAAATTCTAAGAATTAAAGATTTAGTTTAACCCTTGTTATATATAATTTATTTTTCAATCTCTCTCGTATAAATATGATGCCAATCATGGATCCTTTTCCACAGATGTATCAAAATGGTTTGACTGTAACGAGGTGGCTTGATATAAATATAATTTTGTTTGGGTTGAAATTGAAATTAGTGTAGAAAATGAAAACAATGGTCCAATCTTACAAAGGACTGTACTAAAATAACTTACATCAATAAAAATTTCATAATTGATAAATATTGATCCATCAAATAAATGAATTATTAAGATTAAATAATTAATGTATGTATAAATATTAAATTATAATTTTAATATATTAAAGTTATATATTAATATATATATTAAAATAATATTTAAAATAACTTTTGATGTATAATGAGTTCAACATATATTACATAAATTTATTAAAATAAATAATTATATTTAATTTTAATAAAATTAGAATTAAAAAATTCATTTTATAAAATTGTATGATAAAATTATTACTATAAAACTTAAAAATTAATATAATAATAATTAAATAAAGTAATCATTATATATAAATAATATATTAAATAAAATATTTAACCATTACCATTATAGTAAAAGAAATTGGAAATTGAGAAAGATTCTAACAAAAAAAATGGAAATATTGCTTATAAAGAAATGAAAAAAAAAAAGAATAGTAATGTGAATGAATAATTAAATATTAAATAACAATAATATCATTTATATAAAAAAAAAGTTTAAATAAAAAATTATAATAAAATATTTATATAATAATATAGATTTGTAGATGATGATATGATGATGATTTTTGGCATGACGTGTCAATATTGGTCCTGAGGCGGATACAGAGCTTCAGCATCCCGAGTCGACCATGACCACGTTGCACCGTCCCCGAAAAAGCAAAGCAAATTATTGTGTCCTTTTCTACTTTCTAGCATCCACTAACAAATCGCCACGAAAAAGGCCAAGGAAATAATTGTGTTTGTCAGATGTGTGCTGACGTATGTAGTACCGAATGCAATGACACAATGGATCCTTGCGTCAACACCCACATTGTCAGAAATGTCATTTTCATTGGACCAGAGTTATTATTCACACAATATGAATTTCCGCAATTTCTATCAAAACTTAAGTAGGTACGAAGAGAGAAAACAAATTTACGAGTTCAATATAAAAAATTAAACATTTCTGAGCATAGTAGTTATATTTTTCTATTTTTTTAAAAAATTAATAAGATAAAAAATTAAGAAAACCCTAAAAAGCTATTCACACATATCAATTGATCAATTGTTTTTAAATTTATATGCAAATACGATTAGTTTTTTAATTCAAATACAATCATGCATAAAATCAATACTGTTCAATCGAAAATATAGAATTATATAATAACATTACATTATGTATTCTTAAAAATGTTACATATATTATATAAGTCACTAGGTGTAATTTATGGATAAGGCATTTGGATAATTTGTAGAATGTGTTATATTAGAACTTCAGTATTGTAATTGTATAAAAAAATTCAAATATACGCACATTTTAAAATTTAAAATAATTTGTGAATTTAGTTTGTCAAGATTTATTGTAAAAAAAAAAAAGTAAACATTGTTTGAAATTAAAATACTGGGTGAAATTAAATTATTTTACTATTGTAATCAATTATTTTAAAATTCACTATTTAATTGATTACATAATTTATTTATAAAAAATTATTTTTAAGAAATTAAAATACTGGGTGAAATTATATTAAAATTAATTATTTTTTTAAATTATAAGATTTTATATCACTGTTTGAAATAAAATATAAAAATTATAATATGCAGAGTTTATGCTCCTGGGTTTTCTAAGAATAGCAAAATTTATGTTTTCTTTTTCTTTTTCCAAATCATAAATAATTTATTTAGAAATAAAATCATATTAGAAATTGTACATACATTAATTTTCAAATGAAATAAATGTTTGTCTTTTTTATTTTATTTGTTTTTTGCTAACATAAGACAATATTATTAGAAAGAGACAAATTACCTTTCATGAGTACAAATCTCGTCCGCTTAATGAAGAATACTTGAAAAAGAGCCAGAATCACCCGTTACATTACTAACACTTTGCTTAGATGAAGGGAAGGAAGAAAAAGGAAACGAAAGGAAATGAAAGGAAAGGAAGATGGAAGGAATAAAAGATGATTTTTTGTTGATTGGTTGGGTGGAAATGGAGAGGAAAGGAAGTGGAATGAAATGTAATAAAAAATGATTTAAAAAATAATAATATAAAATTATAAAATTACATAATACATTATTAAAATATATAAATATTATATTTAATTTATTATTATAAACACATGCTGTTATTAAAAAAAATATATTAAAGTTTATATTTCTTAAATTATTTAAAATATAAATATTAAATATTAAATATAATTATCATAAAAT
>JANHAO010017605.1:0-13920 GCA_026873985.1 Saraca asoca
GAAAAGATAGACAAAAATCACAAGTTAATGACTAATTAAGAGGTAAAATCAAGTATTTTTATAGGTACATTTTCTACTTATCAGCGACCTAAGGAGGTGTCAATGGGGCTCACTTGGCCCATTTGGTGGGCTCTGCAGAGGTCATCCTTAGTGCTCGTGTTTGAGGGAGCCGGGATCTTTGTTTCGCTCGCATTGTGGTGGTCTGTGACTTCTCATTGAGCGACCTCGATCTGGGCTCTTTGCGCTTTTAGGCTTGGCGCCTATTTTGGTCCATGGCAAGCTTGTTTTATATTCGCTCGTGGAGCACCCACAACAAGTTACCATTTATCTACAAGCCTTAATTTCATTTAATTCCAAATCATCTCCCCACTTTTAGTTTCCAACTTAAATTGTTATTAATTCTTACATACCAACTAATTGATAGATGCCATTCATATTTTGACGTTTAAGTGGAAGATTTATCTTGTCTCTTATCAAAAATTTATTCACTATAAACCATCTTTATTCATTTTAATCTTATATTTTCATCTTTATTCCACTTCAAAAGAATGAAGTTCATTTTTTCCTAGAGGACCAACTTTTCTTTCCTCATCTTTGTGTGCCCCAAGTCTAACACCTACAGTGAAGCTGAAACAAGTATAATAAAATAGAATATTAAATATGCTACAATAATTTTTTAAAATTCAATTAAACAAAATTTCAACAATATTTAATAAGATTTAAGTTATAGATCTTGACATAGAGTAAATGAGTATTTATTTAATAATTGAAATAAATGATGTGTGAAGCATTTAAAACAATTATAAATAATTTATTTATTATTAAAATCTGTAGTTTATTTAAGACATATTAAATAATCGATGAAATAAAAGAAGCACTCTAAATATAGTATTATTAATTCAAAATTTAATTAAATAAAATTACAATAGTATTTAATAAAACTTAAGATTTAAAATTTTTTTCATAAAATAAACTAAGTAATTATTAAATGGTTATGATAAATAACATGTCAAAACTTTTAATGAAAATAATTTATTTATTTTTTCTAATAATTAGTAAAATAATTTAATAAATTAAAACATTTGAATTGAATGATGTTGTTGGTATTTTTGGAACCATACAAATGGGCTGGCAAAAGCCCAACGGATAAGTCCGACTGGTAAAGGTCTAGCTCATCCAGGATTGTGGTCATTGGAGCAAGTCATCAGGTCACTAAACATGAACTCAGATCGCTGGTTAGCAAGGTCAAAGCAACCTTACTTGTAGATTCAGGTCATTGAGGATGAGCTCTAGCCCACAGATCGAAACACACTTTCCTAGCCATCATCCAAAAGCTTACTATGGTTAAACCCAAGAAGGGATCAACTTGTAGGAATCAACATGCGGAAATCAACTTGCAGGAATCATCTTATAAGATTAATTAATTGCCTATTTTCATAGAAATTCGTGAAGTAAAAATCGATATAGGATTCTTTTCCTTTTTGGAGCTATATTAAGATTGAAAACCTCAGTAACTATAAATGGTTGAAATCATTGTACAAGAGAAGGGGATGAAATAACCAACAAATACAAACACTCAGTAAAAAAATTGAGAAATAAACAATCATAGACGTAGGCATTATACTTAGCTGAACCATATTAAAAACTCCTGGTGTCTCCCTATTCTTCCTTTTTCTCTCTCTCTTTTTTACACTCTTAATTTGTAGTTTGGGGTTCTAGACTTAGCTTAACTAAATTCACATGTCAACAAATAATATGAAATTATAAGTTCTTGTATAAAATCATTTATTAAGATATCTTCAAAACTCATTTTTATGAGAATTATACATATAAACTCTAAATATTTCTAAGTAATACAATTTTATAAAAATAATTTAATGAAAATTGTTCACAAAAATGTTTGGACATCACAAATTCTCTCCCTTCAAAAGAATTTGTTCTCAAATTCCAAGAACATCTTGAAGAAAGGAAAGACAAAAGTTGCTTGACTTATAGAATATCCTAGCTATGGTCAATACACAAGTTTAGTTACAGGGAAGAGATCTAGAAAAAGTAAAAGTACATTATAAATAAATAGAGTCGCTACCTAATCATATACTATAACTTAATTCTTACATCTAATCACGTGCATCCCGAATTATTTATATATTTCTCCTAATCCAAAAATTCCACAAGCATTATACCTTACTTACTTCCACTAGGATCCTTTTTATTTCTCAAATTAATTTTACATAATTCAAATTTTCCTATATGACCAAACTCATCTTATACTAACCAATGTCCATAAAATTAATTAGTTGTATCCTAATCTCATTACCTTATACCAAATATACATACAATTGATTAAACCTCTCAATTCAATTCTCTTTATCATTTTCTAATTCACTCCTTTCTTTTTCATGGGATAAATAGTTTACATATCCAAAACCAATCTTAATGCACTCTCTCAATGTTCCATTCCTTGGTGATAATATATACAAAAGAGCTATAGATTGTTCACTTTCGTCATATCATCCATTTGTTTCAAACACAAATACAACAAATGTCACAATTATAGCAACATACCTATAAGTTATATCATATCTTTCTAAACCTACACCAAGGAGGTAATACAAACACTCACTTATGGGATATTCATACTCCTTCAACTACCTACAAACTTAACCTTGCTAGATAACCTTATTGAGTCTAATTAATCACTTCCAAATTTTGCCTTAATCCAATTATACACAATTGACCAAAGCCTTCAATTTTGATTCCTTTATTCTCTCCTAATCCATTTGCCATTTCAACTCATATTCTCAAACATTAACTTTTTTCTATTTTACCTTTTAAGAATTACTATTACAAAAGAAGGCCGTTCTACCACAACAAACTAGATGGTGTTTGGAAGTGATTAATTAGAGGCAATTGAAATGGATTGCTACTAAATTTTACTTTAGCATCGGTTTCCTTAATTGCCATTAGAATTTGGTCAAGTCTGTAATTTAAGGGTGGTTACTAGTACAACCACTGCTATGATATTGTTTTATTTTAAAATATTACAATGATTACTAATACAACCTCCGCTAAATGCAATTTGTTTCCCTAAATTTTCATGATTTTCAATTTCATTGTGACAATAGTTCATTTCTTTCTTGCACACACTCTTTGCTTCTCTAGCTCCTGACCGATTGCCAATCTCCGAACAAAACAACTGTCATGCCTCTGCCTTGCTCCATTTTGCTTCTGCAGGTCATATTGACAAGTTCCCATTTACCCTCTCTTTTCCTCTCTTGAAATTCATAATAGAGCTAGAGCAAAATGATGTTTAGAAATGTATGATCGTGGTTATGTTGGAAATTATTATTGCATTTCTGGGATTGCAATTGCTAGCTTGTGAAGATACCAGAATATGAACATTTCAAATAGAAGTAAAGAAATTTTGAACTCACCATCTTCCTCTGGTTCTTAACGCACCACCAGCATAAAGGAGTAAAGAATCAGCTGGTGAAAATATATTATCATCATTAGATCTTGTCAATTCAAACATAGTAGGTAGCCAGGACTAGGGGGCCTCCCTGAGTAATTGATCTATTTCATCAACCACCTGACATAATCAACATTTTTAATATAGCTTCTACTATACAAACAAAGGTAATTCAAATGATATATTTCAAGATAAGATATATAGTAACCAAGTTCATTTGTTTCTGTTAACGTATAAATTTAGTCAACCAAAAAGTCCAGAAGCCCCAAACTACAAATTGAATGTAAAGAGAGAGAGAAAGAGAGGGGAAGAATAGGGAGACACTAGGAGTTTTCTAATGTGGTTCTACTGAGTGCAATGCTTTACATCCATGGTTATTTTATTTCTCAATCTTTTTGCTAAGTATTTGTACCTGTTGATTGATTGGTTGTCCCTTGTACAATGATTTCATCCCCTTTTATAATAGTTAGGGTGTTACAGTTTGAATGTAAATCAATTATAGATAAGGATCATGACTTGATTAGAATTTCATAATGGATAATAATGGATTCCTATTAAAATCGGAAACTGAAAGGATCTCCTTGGATTGATCGTTCAGAAAGCATACTTTGAACTGAGAGCTAGGCCTTGTTCCCAATGACCTGAGGTTGTTATTTTTGACCTTTGTTGACCAGTGGCCTGAGTTTATGTCTGGTGACCTGATGCCTTGGTCCAGCAACCTCAATCCTGGATGAACTGGGTCTTTATTAACTAGAGTACTAGCCCATTTGTATAATTTCAAAAAATACACATAATAATTTCCAATATTAATCAATATCCATACCCAAGATTTATTGGTGAATAGTTTAGGGGTTTTAGTAGCAAAAGGGAAGGTGACTATTAATTATTCAATAAAAGGTATTATTTACATAATACTAGTGTGGTCTAGAAAGATGAATTAAAAGAGGCAATCCTATCTTCTTGTCTTCTTGCCTAAAATGGCTAGGAAGATCCGCTATAGTGTACTATAGGAACTAATGCTGAGAATAAGATGATGTCCAGTAGGCCAAAGGACTAGGCCACATGGATAGAAACTATATAGGAATTTAAATCCTCCTCACTTTCAATATCATGAAGAAAGAAATCCCAATTTAAAATCACTTAACTAACTGTAATGAAGAACTTAATAGATTTATTATGCCTAAAATTGCAATCACCATCTAGGATTATAATGCACATATTACATTCTTCAAACTCCTAAAAAGAAGCCTTAGAACTACTTACTACTTATGAGATAATAAAAATGCTCAAGTGTAAATTCTTTAATAGTATTGATGTGATCCATTAACCTTCCAGGAGTTGCTATTAATATGTCTACCTTTCTTTGGAATCCAAGTTGGAACTATAGTGAAATATCTTCTGAATCAAAACACATGGCTGCTTCATATTCTAGACCCCCTTCTTGATTCTAACTTGAGAATTCAAGTGTTTGCTTCTGTTCATGTGCAATTCTAAAAATGAATGGTGGAATAAAACTTATAATGATAATGGGAAAGAAGTGATGAGCTTTAATATATTGGGTTTTGTTGAATAACACATCAATAAAGAATTATCTACATTATGTAATTTTCTACATTAATGTCTGAATATATTACGTGTGGATCATGTATTCTATTATCTATGACATACAATTCCAAAGGACAAGTCATTTTGTTATGTGCCGATTCTTGCCTACTTAAAAGGAATAGTTGCTTATATGTTAATGAAATCCTTAGCCTAATGATTTTCTGTCTCTTGATAAACAGTAAATTGGATGCCTTTTATAGTAATGTGCATTTGTTTAGTTGTAAATTATTGCAAAGCCAAGCATCCTAGTACATAGAATGCTCCATATTGATCATCTCTTCTTACATCAATTGTAATGATTATTTTGAAAACTTCTTTTGTTTTTCTCACATAAATAATTATTTTATTCATGTATAAATGATGTCATCTCTGAAATCGGTTATCATGTCTTTTTTTTTTTTGCTTAGGATACCATTGGAAATAGAAAAGCAGGAAACAAAGCTCAGTGCCTAAGTAGTGCAGCCAGTGCATTGAAGGATAGGAAAAGTGTGTTCATTAACAGGTGCAATCTTGATAGAGAACAACATTCAGAATTTCTAAAGCTTGGGGGACCTTAGATAGATATTCATGTTCACTATAATAAAATGCATCCTTAGTGGCAGTTCAAGGGTGGCAGTTCATCCAAATTGCTGCTAAAGACACAAACAAATTGACTCGGGTTTGAAGTTTATGAAAAGCAAATAAACTGCCACTAAGTACCAAACATTTAATGGTGATTTTGTGAAAATCGCCATTAAGTACCAAATATTTAACGGTAGTTGTTTCAAAACTAACACTAAATACCAAATGTTTAATGGCGGTTATGTTGAAATTGTCACTAAGTGCCAAATGTTTAATGGCATTTTTGTACAACTACTGAATGTTTAATGGCAATTATGTTAAAACTACTGCTAAGAACTTGTTTTATTCACTTACGCTACAAATTTTTTTTGCCATGAATGAAAGCCTTATTGTTGTTCTTACCCTTCCCTTCAATTTTCTTCGATTTCGCACTCTATTTAAGCAAATTTAACTAGTATTTGGCTTTGAAACATTGGAACAATGAACCAGGTGAAGGAAATTGCATCTTCCCTTAGATTCATGAACTGGTTCCTTACATTTTAATTTCAATTACTCAACAACTTGACTACCATGTTGGTTTTTCTTACTCTCTGCTCATTTAAAACTTTAGGGAGATTTGCTATGGTCTACCTATTAAATTGTAGAAACTATTTGTAATGAAGGCTACTTTAGTCTACTTCCTAAATCTCTTCTTTCTTCCTAATTAATAGTCGACTAGCTTCAGATATGGGATACCATGAGTCCATGCTCTCATTTTCAATTTCTATCCTTCTAGTTTCTTTTTTTTTTTCTAAGCTTGATTGTGCACAGTCATTACTGTTGCTTGTTTTGGTAGTTGAATTGGGATGATGTATTCTAAATACTATTTGAAACAAGGTGTTGAATTAGGTTAGTGTAACATACAAATCAAAGAGAAAAATGTAACCTAAAATACTTGGTACAAACCCAAATTAGTTATATAAAATAGGCAATTTCTTATAAATCAATTGCACTAAAAAAAAATAATCGGTGTTTGTGTTCAACATGTGTCTCGCACTTGACTATATTACTTTGTCCAATATTTTTAACATTTGCTTGTTTCTTGTTCACAAGCTCCTTCCTTATAACTCCAACATCGTACAACACTTCCAAATCCTATGTTTAACCACGTTTCTGTCTATAAATTGCCTACCAGTCTTTTCATTTGGTACTCTTGTCTATCCAAAGTGGTAATCCTAAAGCATGGATTTAAATTCAATTCATAGGAAGTGAGCATTTGTATACAGCCTAAATAACAAAAGAGATGTCAAATGAAAATTTAATCTCTTTTTGATCAGCTTCCTTATGGGGACAAGTTTGATGATCCAAATCTATCTCCTCTTTATTTGAAACTACTTTTAATATATTTAATGATTGCTAATTGTTACACCTAATAAATAAATTAGCTTTTCACTATTTTGGAGTTTATAATTATGTTTTAATTATCTGAAAGAAAAAGAAAAACATAAAAATAGACTGTGATTTGATACTTTGACATTTAGAGGAGTCCTCGTCTCCTCTAATTGTCACTAATGGTTAATGTGAGAGCATGTCTACTTCCATCAGTCTTAGAAACTTTGCATCCCACCATTGCTTCTATTTTTTGCTTCCTTTCCACAAAACAACTCTTGACTCCTTGTGCCCCACCATGCTTCTGAAGTCCAGCCAATGATATTGGCAACTCAAAATCTTGAAAAATATTTGTTTCTGTTCCATGATCCATTGGAGCTTCTGTATCAACCAACTTCCCTACATTAGCCACTGCTTGCAATGTTGCTTTTATGGCTTCAATTCCAAGCTTAGTTTCCACTGTTGTTGCTTCTTCTCCTTCTTTTCCCTTTTTACTTTCTTCTTCCCCACCTTCATTATTCTTTTCACTATTAGCTTTATTTTCTTCACCAAATTCTGAAGCATAGTAATTCCTTGACCTTGTCCACCTTCTAGAAAATGGATCCTACCCTTCTTCTTTGGCTCTCGGATTTATATTGGAAGGTATCGAATCCAAAAGATCCTTGAAATTCTCAACTCAATTGTTTTTGTTCATCTCAGCCAACCTTATAGCCTTGGAATCATTATCTCGAGCTTCTCAGCTAGCATCCAATTCATGCATCCTTGCATAGATCCTATCCATTTCTTCCTTGTCATGTTTACTATTTTTTGTTTCCAACTTTATCTTTAACTTATCCTTCACTACTACAATGTTCACTAGCCTAGATGGGCTAGATTGTTTCTCCTCCACCATTTTCTTCACAGTCTTTGTTGAATAAATATAAGTGTTTATTTTTCTAATGGCATCCCTCTTTTCCAACACATCCTGCTTTCTTAGCAACTGGCTGCAGGTTCTCTTAACTTCTCTTCACCACTGGTTGAACTTTTTCTTTAATGGCAGAGAGTCGGAAACCACTACCATTTGAAATCTAGCTGCTGAGTTTTCACTTCCCCATACATGAACCAGATGCTTGGAAGTCACTTTATTTTCCACCTTGTAATGCCTATCTGGCCTACTTGAATCAAATCTCTGAACCATACATAGCCTATAAACAAGTCTATTTTCTACCTTTCCAATCCCAATTCTCACAAAGCAACCCATAATTAATCCTCAAAAAGCTCCATTTTTTTATAGAGTTTTGTTAGGATTCTAGGATTTATAGTAAGGATCTACTTAATAGTGTGACAACTTATAAAAGAGCACTTTGAAAAAGCCGGCAAAGCACTAACCAATATAAGTTAGAGGACCACTTTGTTCCTTCATTACATATATGTGTGGTCCATAGAGAAAAGAATAATAATGTAATAACCCAAATTTGTACAACCTAAAACACTTGACTCTCTTGGAACTAACACCTGTATAATGCTAGATGTTAAATTGCTTTTTGTCATATTATTTTGTCTAATCGATTGATGTTATAAGTTTCTATGATGCATATAGACTAATCTAGAACTTAACTAGGCATTTGGTAGGGGGAATGTTTTTTCATACTTAGGAATCATGATTCCTAGGAATGGTTAAAATCCGTTTGGTTAGCCTTAAACATTCACAGGAATGTTTACCCATGTTTCCTAGGAATCAAAGATTCCCATGTTTGGTTTCAATAGAACTTTCTGGGGTATATAAGTGTTTTTTTCTAGAAATACCCTTTAAATAAAATATAGTTATTTACATGACACCAAACACGGCCAGGCTGTGTCCCAGGACACGGTCATGTTTGGTCTAGAAAAGGAGGCCAGGCCATGTTTGGAGCGATGCCAAACATGGCTAAGCCGTGTCCTAGGACACGACCGTCTTTGGTTTGTTTGTAGATTCAGAAATCTGGAGGAGGCCAGTGCAACAATGAGTCTTAAAAATATAGTAAGCTATAAAATATCTTGTAAATTCAACTAAGTTATCATCTTAGCTATAAATTAAAGCCAATAACACATTGTATCAAATTGAAAATGAAATATTGCTACATAAATTCGCATCTACATATGATTAATATTACTTTTTTCTTTTGGCATTTAGGAAATTGAATCTCAAACTATGAAACCATAGTGAAGTAGCCTCTTTGGAAATGAAAGTAGACTAAAAAGGAAAAGAGCCATACAGTAGATGTGAATGTGATCAATCAACTTCATTTTGATGGGGGAAAAATTCATTCTACAGAACCCATTTCTATATATATAGCAAAATTTATGCAGTGATATTACATGACAATATCGTATCTTATAATTCTTCTTTGTCAACCCCTAAGCTAGTACCTAACACTTACAATCTCAAATTTTTGAGGCCTTTCCAGTAGCCTATTTCACTGAGCTAAAGACTAATGAGAGAATCAAAATTCAATCCAATAACAGACAAATAGAAGTACAGCCTTCAATCCAAAAATGTATTCTATCAATAGAAGTCAATACTAAGACTAATAATAATAATAACAATGGTAATATTATCAGTAAATAGAGGATTAAATAAGTGCTGAGATTACAATTTTTGAGAAAATGGTTCATATTACATGACTACATAATAGATGGTTCAAATTTACAAATATTACAATGAATCCCTTCAGTAGTAATAATCTTGTCCAGCAAAAAGTTAATAATTATTTATTATTTTAATCACTTAGTAATTATTTATTAATTATTTAAATTGCATAAAAATTATTTATCAATAAATAAATAATTACTTTCAAATGTAAATATTTATTTATGAATTATTTAATTTTTATTTTGATTTCTTAATATTTATTTATTTATTTTAATCAGTTAATAAGTATTTATTAATCATTTAAATCACTCAAAATTTAGGAACTTTATGTGGCCATAATACCACCGAGCCTTGTTCATTAAGATTTTGCATATGTTGTTTTGGTCATCGTTTGCACAAACTCCTTTCTAACTTTTTTTTTCTTTCTAGCTTTTACTTTGATTTGCAAGGACATAGCATAGATTGCTTCTTGGTTTGTAGGCTTGATAGTTGGGCAACAAAATCTATTGAGAATTGAAATTACATAGGCATGACACATCTCCTTTATTGTTTTCATGACATTTTGCTCTTTCCTTTTTAATCTCCTTGAAAGAAAGCTATTTATGTTTCCTTTTATAATTTTCATTCCTAGATAGGTAGTGTACTAGCCAAGGCAAGGTAACAGACAAATCTTGGATTACTTTGCTTAGGAACATGACTAAATATGCTAAAGGTTTAGAGGCTTTTTTAGATTTTGCATTTTCAAATTGATTCGTTGAAGGGAAAATAAAATATCCATGTCCTAATTATGGATTTGGCATGGGGAATCAAGTGTTATAGACACTTCAACTAGTGAGCATCATGACAATCAACCATCTACATTAGAATCCCATAAGAATTCAATTCAACAGATGATAAATGATGCATTTGGGATGTCTAGATACAACTTGCATGAACATGCCACACCACCAGAACTAATTGTTAAAAATGAGGAGTTAAATCTAAATGTAAGTCAGAGTGAACATACTAGGGAATTTAATGAGTTAGTTAGAGATGGAAATCAAGAATTGTATAAAGGGTGCTCAAAGTATTTAAAACTATCTTTTCTAGTCAAACTCTATCATATCAAGTGCTTGTGTGGGATTACTAATAAAGCAATGTTCATGGTATTAGAGTTGTTGCATGATGCATTTACTCATGCAAAGATCCTTGAATCTTTCTATGAGGCCCAGAAAATCATTAACAAGCTAGAACTCAACTATACAAAGATACATGCATGTCCAAATGATTACATAATTTATTGGGGAGAGGATGCAAATAGACAAGAGTACAAGAGATGTCATACCTCTAGATGGAAACTATACAAAGATACATACATGTCCAAATGATTGCATACTTTATTGGGGAGAGGATACAAATAGACAAGAGTGCAAGAGATGTCATACCTCTAGATGGAAACCAAAAGGCAACATAATGGAAGGGCTGAGGGTCAAAAGAAGGGGAAGAAAACTTCTACAAACTTGTTAAATTACTTTCCAATCAAGTCATGTTTGCAAAGATTATTCATGTCATCTAAAACTGTAGAACACATGAAGTGGCATGCTGTGGGAGTAATAATAATGGTTTAATGAGACATCCAAGGGATTCCAAAGCATAGAAAAGGTTTGATTCATCAAACCTCTCCCATGCTTTTGATTCATCAAAACTCTCTTTTCTAGTTAAACTCTATCATAATACACAAAAAAACTGCCGCTAAAGACAAATTTTTTTGTAGCGGTTGTGGTACTTCCTCCACTAAAAAACTCTTTTCTCCTTGGTGTAAAAGAGTTTGATTGAATTTTGTACTATGTTGTTGTCAGGTTTATTTTTACAATTCCTATAGAGAATTCAACACAAAAGTTAACTAAGGGCATGGTCAAGTTGTTCTAGTAGAACAGTGTTTGTCGTTCCTTGAAATAAAGAAACTTTGGTTTGTGATATCTTCCATTTAAGGTATGTTCCTCAATACCTCTCCCAATTAAATTTTTTGTTTGATTCGCTATAAGTTGCTTATTTGTTTGTAGCCATGATATGTCTTATGTGATTGTGTCAATTATGAATAGTATGACCAGTGATTTTAGTCTCTAAATTTTTAGGCTAAACAACAGATAAATTGACAAAGATAAGGTTTGAGATAAGAATATAAATCACCTAGAGATGAAGGCAAACAATATAGGCCATAGATCATAACTTAGCCATCGAGTTCCTTCTCAAAAATATTGACCCAGCCATAAATATAAAATCTAATTATTGAAGCAGTGATCCTAGGTGTTCTTGTCGAAATGAATTTTATCTTTCAACATAGGCTTCAACTTTGAATTAGAGAGCTCCCATAACCCCGATTCCACATCCCTTGATGAAGAGGCAACATTTGTTGCATTTGATGCAAGCATGTTTTCATCCAGCAACTTTGACACTACCTGTGTAGAGGTAATAAAGAAAAGTGAAATCCAATTATATATGTCATGATTTCCAACAATTAGCAGCATAACTCTAGTGGAGCATGCCTCAATTCTGAATACAAGACTTGCCTTTTCAGAGGAAAGAGACTCAACCTGTTGACAAAGGATTTTCTATGTAAGCCATTTAAATCTCAAAGAATCTAATTGATGCCACTAGATAAAAATTCGAGAAGGATTTTATTTAACAACTAAAAGTTAAAGACCTTCATAATCAGCTCTAAGGTATCACAAGTACTTGATGTCTATTTACAGTAAAAAGGGGCGGACACAGGATTCCCTACCAGTGGGGGCTGGGCCTGCTCTCCAAAATGGAAAATTTTGCAATTTGGCCCTTAAATTTTCTACTTCCTTTCACTAGGGCCCATCTTTAAAGAATTTTTTCAATTTAGTCCCTGCCAAATTTTCAATTTAATCCTTCTACCACTTTTTTTTTTAGTATTACAATATATATTTGAAAAAATTGAGTGGGGGCTTGAGCCCTCGCTGGGCCCTACGTGGGTCTGCCACTAATAGTAAGCATAATTATCACCCACTGGATTAACAAGCATGCATCACAAACCTTGGCTTGTTTCTAAATTAAATGGTCAGCATCTAACCAAGCCTTCGCCCGTGTTCAACTTCAACTTTCATTGGCTCCTTTATCTCTTTCTTGTCATCTCAATGTTTGCTACCAGGTTCCTTGCCAATGATGTTTAATTAAATTAGAAAAGAAAAAATCACAAAAAGGAACTGAAATTCACTACACAAGCAAAAATGTAAAATAGAGTAGGATATGGAGGTAAGTCTGAATAATGATTATTTATTAATGGTTTAATAATGATTTTAATTACTTAATAATTAATTTTATTTATTTGATTTACTAAATAATTATTTCATGATTATTAAATAATTATTTCAATTAATTAATCATTATTTTTATTTATTTAAATTACTTAATAATTATTTAATCATTATTAAATAATTATTTATTAATGTTTTAATAATATTTTTAGTCAATAATTAATTTTATTTATTTAATTTCCTAAATAATTATTTAATGATTATTAAATAATTATTTTAATTAATCAATAATTATTTTTATTTATTTAAATTACTTAATAATTATTTAATCATTATTAAATAATTATTTATCAATGGTTTAATAATGATTTTAATTACTTAATAAGTATTTTTGTTTGGTTATTTTATTTGTTTTAGACTACATATTTAGTTATTCCTTTAAAAGTGACAATCATACCTTGTGTTTCAAATTAATAAGCATGGATAAATTCTAGATTAGTTGGTCTAGGAATACATATGAGTATAAGGAATGATTGAACATATTTCTTGATTTCGCATTTGAACGGCAATCCTTTAAAGGGAGAATAATATATCCTCTTGGTAGTTGTCAATTCAAAAAGTTGTTGACTAGAGCTAAAGCATGTGACCACTTGACTTGGAAATAATTTCCAGCTAAATACACTAAGTGGGTGATCGTGCGTGTCGAGACCGGTTGAATTAGAAATTTATAATACCGAAACTACCTAAACTATTTGTAGCATAGGCAACTCTAGGTCGAACCCAAAGATCATTTGTGGCTATTATCAATTAATTAGGAGATGTAAATGAGGGGGTTGGCAGAAACTAATCCTAAGCTACACTAACAGAAACTGAAACAGAAATAACAAAGATAACAAGCAACCAGCCAAGGGAACTAACTTGATATTAATGCATCCTAGATTACTAAATATTCATCCAATTTTTGTTAATCATAACAAGGATCCCTAAAATGATTAATAAGTTTTAAGCAAAACTCAGCCACAAGCAATCCATCAAGATCTCAATGC
>JANHAO010017606.1:0-13905 GCA_026873985.1 Saraca asoca
TAAGCGCTCGTTTAACTTTTTTTATCAACTAATAAAATTTAGATTTAATTATAATTTTAATTTCCTAATATATAAATTATTCATATTTCATTTTTAAAATGTAATATTATATTATATTTTAATTCTTTTAATATATAAATTGAATTAAATTTGACTTATATTAATAACTTTTTTTCAAATTAAAAATTGAAAATCATAATTTATGTACAAAGGTCAAACAAAATTTTATGTTGACAAAATAAGAAGAGAAGGAGTGGGTCACGAAATGCTAACAGTTAAATAGGCGATATTTTCGCATTATAAGTAAGTCATATACGTTGCAGTTTTTATAATGTGACAAAGTGAATTTTATTAATTTTTTCTTAATGATTACCGGCTTTACATCTTATCAAAACTCTGAAGGTTAATTTAACAGAAATTATTATTTTAAACTTAATTTATTTTAATTTATATATTATAAAAATTAAAATAGCATATTATATTTATAGGAGATTAAATATAATGAATTTGTATATTACAGTGACCAGTATTGTAATTAAACCTAAAATATATTTTCTTAATATCTATAAATTTCACTGCTAGTAATTTAAAAAAATTAAAACATATATAATTGTATGTCTTAATATCTATAAATTTCACTACTAGTAATTTTAAAAAATTAAACTATATATAATTTTGTCACTGTGGACTCCTAAACATGTCCTAATTGTAAGATAAAATAATCATATTTTTAAACTTTCAGTGAAAAAATAATTTAATATTTGTTTTAATTTATGTCGATAGTTTCTTTGTCAATGATAATTTTCTTGCCAAGTTACGAACTCCAGAACAAAGACAGAAACGAGTCAGAGTCACCCACACAAGACAACCGCCTAGCCCGAGTCTCTCAAATGACCCGGATCCGCTCATTTCCGGGCTGCTCCAACATTGCGGGTTTCAACTGCTTTTTTCCTCCTTTCTTGATGTCCGTGTGAGCATTGCCATGGAAGCAAGCGGAGGAGGAGGAACGCTATCGGAGGTTTACCAAAGCGCGAAGAAGCTCTTACTACGAACCCGAGATGGCCTCGAACGCCTCGAGCGGCTCGAGTACTCAACCTCCACTGGCATGGACGCTGAGCTCGCATTCGGGATCAAAAAAGATATCACTCAGATCCAATCTCTCTGTGTCGAAATGGATCGGCTTTGGCGATCCATCGCTGCCAAGTCGCAACGTGACCTCTGGAAAAGGTGAATTCAAAATGCTCGTTCCCTTTTTTTCTCCTCATTCCACGCTGTTCGATCATGTGTATCTTGTCAAATTCTGATGATTTGGATTATCTTAATTGAATAAATCGCTGCTGAGTGAGGTTTTTTTGGTTGATAATATATTTCAATCAGAGTGTTCTTGAGGATATAAGAATAATAAAAGGAAATTGTCCATTATTTAAGCTTGAATATGAGAAGGCTTAAGGTCGGTTGAATTTGAGCTTTCTTGTGGAAATTTTGGAAGGAAAAGGTTTGGTATGAATGGATACAATGAATTTTTTATTGTTTCTCTAATGCTACAATTTAAGTGGTGGTTAATGGGGAGTAAAGGCTTGTTAAAAGGGCCTGCGAGATTGAGGAGGGGTGACGCTTAGTCCCCTTTCCTATTTGGTTTGGCCACTGAAGTTATTGGTAGAATGCTATTTAGAGGGATGGAAAGGAGGATTTAATTGCAGGTTAGGAAATGGTGGAGATATTTCACTAACTCACTGTTGGTGACGGGGGCATATATACTCTTGAATAGTGGAGGGGATAATTTCGTGAGTGTTTGCACGTTCTTTGAGATGGTTTCTGGCTTAAAGATTTACCTGTCTTATGATTATTTTAGATGCCTTAAGTTTATTACTTTACATATTGTACTTAAGAATTCCAATATGGATGGAATCCACTGCCAAATAATGCATTTTGTACCACTAAGTAACAACAGGGATATAAGAAATAGTGGATCAATTGCTTAGAGACCAATAAGTTCTTAGTTCTTGGGTGCTTTTGATGAGAATAACACAACTTAGTTTCTTTTGGAACTAATATTTGAATTATTTACATTTTATTTATAAAAAGCAAATTCCTACTTATCTCCTAGTATGTTATTTGTCCCCAATTTCCATTATTTGGCCTTTTGCTCTGTAGAATCTTTAATTGGTGGTATTATGTCATTTTGTGCAGAAAAGTGGAACAAATAGCCGAAGAAGCTGAATCGATGAGAGAAAGCTTGGACAAGTATAATTTGAGGAATCAGAAAAGGATGACGGAAGCAAAGGAGAGGGCAGAACTGCTGGGACGAGCTGTATGTAATTGCTGTCATGCTCTGGTTTAGTGACTTGCTGCTTTGTGCTTTGCTACATAATGAATTCATTTCATTTGCTAGAATGGGGATTCGGCTCATGTTTTGAGAATTTTTGATGAGGAAGCACAAGCCATGCAGTCAATTCGCAGTTCTAAGCAGGAACTGGATAATGCTAATGCACTTGGGGAGGCCATCCTTTCTTCAATACATGGTCAAAGAGAACGGTTGAAGGTATTCCAAACCCCCTTTCATACATTCACATATAATTTACAAACTTACATGGTTAGTTTAGAAACATATCATTTGTAGATTAATGGCTTGTACGGGTTTGGTATTCTGTTGGATAGGACGACAAACACCTTAAGTTTAGCTATAATGTCATCACTTGGATTGTGAAGTTGTGAGTGGAAGCTTGTATTTTATGTCAATTTATCAATTTGGTATGGTAACTGCTTGAATAGCTTCCATACAGCAGATATAAGATATGGTGAGATTCCCCGACTCATGCTGATGTGGTATTGCAATCTTTAATATTTAAATAATTGGGTCCACCAGAGATCAAAATTAGTAGAAAGCCTATGATCAGGAGTTACACACTGTAGAATGACTATTGTGTAAGAGAATTGTCTCTCGTTTTTCAAATTTTCATGTGTTATAGTGTCTATGTCTAGTTGGTTTTGTTGAATGTAATGTTCTCCGCCCATTTTAGACTAAATTAACATCCAAATTGCTGTCGATTTCTGGTAATATTTACACTAATTATTAGTGTGCATCTATATAACTGTTGCCATTGTTGCTGAATACCTATTTATCCGACTTCTATCTTGGCTCAGAGTGCGCAAAGGAAAGCGTTAGATGTTCTTAATACAGTTGGAATATCAAACTCTGTTTTGAGGCTAATTGAGAGGCGGCACCGAGTTGATCAATGGATCAAATATGCAGGAATGCTTTTGACTGTCGTTTTCTTGTTCGCCTTTCTTTGGTGGAGACGTTGAGATGTCAGATGTTCATCAACTCTTGACTTAAGTTTCTGTGAAATATATATACAATATATAGATGCAAGTTTTATCCGACTGAATAGCAAAGCAGTTTTTGCAGGGAACGTAAAAAGGCTGGTTATATATCTTGTTACTTTCTGAAACCTGAGATGTCTTGGCTGGCATTACCTTTATATCTTTAGGCTTGAGCAATTTAGTTTCAATATAGATTCTTGACTCCAAGTTTCAATATTTGATTTTATGCCGTATATTCTACGTGTCATGTTCATACGCCTACAGAATGCGCTAGTGTTGGTATTTGCCTGTGTTTCTGTTTAAACTCTAAATTTACAAACCTCTCCAAGAATCTTTCATCGACAATTTTGAGAATGGACAGTGGAGGCATAACCTGGAATACGGTGGGGACATTAATTGAAATGTACAATAAAAAAAGAAAAAATATGTATCATATTATTATAAAAGAAAAAATATGTATCATATTATTATAATTAAAATATAATTTTAAATTATAATATATCTCAAGTAATAAATATTATAATTTTAAATAAATATATATTTATATTATAAAATTATCCTTGGCATAATTTCATATTTCGAAATTGTACCAATAATTTATTATAAATTGTGCTTAATATATCTTTATAAATATGTAATTAAACAATTGTGCATGTCTTGATTACTTCACAATCTGTTATAGAAAATGTTTTTGTTTCCATTTTCATAACCACCAGTAAAGTTAAGACTAAATAATCATTAAGACTTAACCAAATCCAATTACAATTAGTAGAGCCATTGACTTATGATGGCATTGAGCTCTGCCACTGAGAATGGTTCGTACTTGGATATATTTAAAACAATATAAATATACATATATATATATATATCAATACTAGATAATTATAATAACTTAGCAATAAAAAAAAACAATTCATGATATAAATAATTAAAAAAAATGGAACAAAGTTTATGACATATGACAAATAAATTTCACAAGCATTTAAATTCCAATATCTATGCAATTCAGGGATACATTAGTGTGAAATTACAAAGGTAGAATGTCCTATTTACCACCGGTCTAACAGTTCATATGCATTTTCAATCAACCGGACCAATTGAGTCGTGAGTTGACCAGTCCAACCAGCCATGTTCAGTTCGATTTTAAAACTTGTCATGTAAAGATTAAAATCACTAAAAAGTTTATATTACCATAATAAAAACAGAAGGAAGGTGTTGGAGCAAAAAGAAAGGGCCTCGGAATATATGGGGTTCAGGAGGAACTCTGGCTCAAAATTCCCTCCTGTGTCAGTATTTGTATTCTTCTATATTAGCTGAACACAAACTCTCAGCATAGTTCCAGTGCACACAGCTGCCCCGTAAAACGTACTAACACAATAAAATCATGACACCATCTGGACAAATTCACACGGTGCTACTTAAGAGAATCTAAATGCTTAAAATTTGAACGAGAGCCTTGACAAGGCACGTTCTGGTTTGGTTTTGTGCAGACTGAACTCACTGAAGCATACCGACTTCATGTTGCACTCTAATTATTTGTGCCCTCCGACACACATAAGCTAGCTTGAAAGCAAATGCACGGCAGTCCAGCATCTGCCCAGATTTGAAAGTTAGGGGATTAAGGGGTACTTTCACTTCTGACCCTTTTCTTTCTTTGTTTTCTTCACTTGCTTGCTTTTCTTAGTTTTCCTTTCCGTAGGAGTCAATGATACACCAGACAGCCCATCAAGAGACAGAATGCAGGCTATGGCATTCATAGTGGCTCCTAGAATGGGAGGAAGAACTTCCCTTGGATGTGTTGCCTACAAATATAAACCAATGAGTCAAACTAAGTGAAAGAAGGAAAGTGATCTGCCACAACCCAACACAGATAAGTGGAAACTAAAATGCAAACTTCATGTAAAAATAATGGAATAACTTACTTTGTAGAAAATTGCTGCTTCTAATCTCTCTTTCAAGCAGTATATATGTGCAACATCAAGTGCTTTCGACACAAAATAAAGCCAGCGGTCCATTATCATGCTAACAGTATTATCAGGAGAAGACATCAATTTGTCTTCACTTTTTTTACTGGACTTATTATCAAACTTAATTCCATCTTCACTTTCACCTTGAACTTCACTCTCACAATCAGCCTCATCATCATCAGTATCATCTGGCGGAGCAACAGCGATCTCTGTTGAAAGCAACAAGAGTGGAAGTGGTCCAACAATTGTACAGTTCCTTATGTTCTTCACACCATCATCGCCATTAGTAATCTCATTATATACAATTAAAGGGCGGCCAACATTTTTCTTGGTTGAAAACTTGTAAGTTGCAGAACGTTGGTGCAAGCGAACTTTATTATCACTTGCAGTCTCAACATTTAACCTTCTCCCACTCATAGGTTCATGCAACCTCCCAACCATTGGATACAAACCAGCCACAAGAACTGCATGGAGTATTCCAGGTTCATGTGCATTCATGCTATATGTCAAAACATCTTCCCCAATAAACCCGGTTCGAATTAATTCCCTTTGGAGTTGCTTACGCATGCCATACAACATATGCATCGTATTCGAAGAAACAAAGTATTGAGAACAAAACCGTGCTTCTAGACCCATTTTCTTTGCATTATTCCAGCATTCAAATGCAGCTATTACAGCTAACTGATCACCACATCCTCCATACAAAGAAGCAAGGTCAGATCTTGCAGCTGCAGCTCTGTTTCTTTCCTCAGGATGCATGGGAATAGTAAATGGATCTCTATATTCAGATGCACATGCTAGAGTTAAAGCTGGATCAAGGCATTTCATTAATATAGCGAAAAAGAGCATCCTGCTTGTTAATGGATGAACAGGAAGAGAGCCTAGCTTCTCCCCTAGCTGCGTGAGATTTTCATCTTGTGATAATGCCCCAATCTCTTGAAGAACTACAATAGCATTACGTATGGACTCAAAAACAGGGGGATCTAATGTCTTCCTTAAAAAATCTTCTATTTTGCAGCTTGGATCAATCAGCTTCACCTGTCACACACACACACACACACAAATGATGTGTCAACTTGGTCTCAAATTCTCTACACAGTATCAATAACTATCAATTGATCAAGACAATGAAAAAGATTAACAGAATTTATGAGAGAAGAAAACAGAAGAAAAAGAAGCAGGAGTGATCTTTCCCCTTCCAATAAATTTTACAACAATCAGTACATCATCTTGTTTTCACTAACATATTATTGGTACTGCCTCTTGGAACACAAAGGCAAAGTTATCGCCTTGATTATGCTAAAGAAGTTTGGCCCAGAGGAACTTTGATAAGGATAAAACTCTAACTCATTTTTGTCACATGACATGAACTCTACCGCAAGGTTTTCAATTAACTGAGCTTGGAAAATATAAAGCTATCTACTTCCCCAAATAAAACCTCACATTTCAATGATTAGTTTGCGAGTGAGTTGGCTAGCTATTTAAAATTCTCATTATTGCTGCTGTGAAACAAGTTTTCCAATTTTTTTTTTTTTTTATAGAACATGAAATGAGTTATAATTTCACAATCAAGAGTAAAAATCCCAATAACCTTCGCTATTATTTTAACATTTTTAACACTAATAACTTTTAAGAGGTACTAGAGCAAGTGTTACACTGCATCATGGGGTGTATAACAAGCTCAGTGATCCTAAGTTCCCTCACGTGAAAAAAAAAAAAATACCTGTAGACAAAGCTCCTCAATAGGCATTCTCTTAATTTCAGGAACCTGAAAATCTGCCAAGGAAGCAGCACGAAGCTTTGAATAGAGATGATAGCAAATTCCAGGTTGACAGCGGCCAGCACGTCCCTCTCGCTGCTTAGCACTTGCTTTTGAAACCCAAGATGATTGAAGAGTTGACACATCATTGTATGGATCATAATTTTTTTCTTTCATCCGCCCGGAGTCTATGACATACACAATGTCATCAATGGTGATGGCAGTTTCAGCAATATTGGTTGAAAGAACAATTTTCCGGCAACCGGGAGGAAGGTGCTTAAAAACTTTCTTCTGCTCTATGGATGGAACCCTTGAATGCAGAGATATGACCATAAACTTTGATGTCTCTTTGAAAAATGGGGATGCCAACAATCTTTCACGAGTTCTATTTATATCTTCCCACCCTGGAAGAAAAACAAGGATGCCTCCATCTTTTGAATCCATACATATTTTTCTTATCAGCTTTACTATTAGAACTTCATCAACAAGTTCAGGATTGACTCTTGCAAGATATTTATCAAGTAACTCATGCCTTCCCTTAAAGTTGGAAAGCGTGTTATCCATGTGCTTCTTCAGTATTTCAGCCACTTCTTGATGGTTTTCCCGCTTAGCAATCTCTAGTGCAGTTGCTCCGTCTCTGGCTTGTAAATGACAGTCAGCCCCAAGAGACAAGAGCATACACATATCACCCACCCTACCCTTACCAGCAAACACCATTAATGGAGTGAGCCCTGTTAATGAATGCTGGTAATTGATCATTGGGCTTCCCCCAGAAGAAACCAATTCCAGGAGTGGGTCCCACTCATCACTGGAGGAAGCCAAATCAATTGCCTCGTCTAGAGAAAGCTTATCTTCCTCACTTAATTCATTGTTGTTGAGCTGAACACATGGTGTAGTATTACCATGATGATTATCTCCATTAGAATGTTTATCTCCCGTAGAGTTTAAAATAGGGAGTATATCCTCCAAATAGAATGCTTTGACCTGAAGAAAAAATGTGAACATTCTAGTAACGTGTGATAAAGAGACATCAATTCACATAAAACTGTAAACCCACCGGATAAGTGAACCCTGGAACTTGGATGATGGGGCAGCCACCAAAATACTGGGAAAATCTTTCAGCATCAATGGTAGCACTCATGAGTATCTGTAATATAAAGGAAGAGGTAAAGATAAAAAAAAATTGTGAAAAAAAAAAAAAGAAGAAAACCATATACATCACTTTACTGACTGATAAAGGAAAAAAAAGTGATAAATTATGAATATTGAACTGACCAGACGCAAGTGAGGATATAAAGGAAGCATGTCTCTGCACAAAAGTCGCAAAGGATCAAAGATATTAGTCGAAAAATCAGGGAAGCATCCAAAGTGACTGATATTATATGGTCAATAATCTTTTGTTCAGGGTTTAAAAATATATGCTCAGCCAAAGTCAAACCCAAGATATGAGGGATAAAAGAAAATTCATTAGAAGATAGAATACAAGGTGAGAGGATAAGAAAACAAAAATAGCAGAGATAGAGAGGAAAAAAAAGGGACAACACAAGCATAAAGGAAAAAGAAATAATAAACAGAAATAATGATGTGAACCAATTACAAGCATGAAGAAGAAAAAATAACTAACATCAGTGAATGACAAATCAACAATTAAGAATTGTTTAAGATAAAATTGCCACACTATAACTTGGCAGTTAGGACCCACCCAATTTTACAATTTCTCATATGTCACAGGCAATTATACATTTATTTTTGACTGAAAAACATTAGAAAGTAAAAGAGCTATAGAGATTTGCTTCATGGTGTACCTGATGATTGCCATCATGAAGTCTGAGTACCTGTCCCTTTCATGAATTTCATCCTGAACCAGAAGATTTAAGTTATTTTGCAACTTGTACTGAGCTTGTTGCCAGGGGAAGGAGGAATAGTATATGCTTCACATATGGCATGCATCGCATCACAGTACTCTTAAAAGATTAAGAATATCTAAAAAAATGTGTATTTCACTTCAGACAATGAAAACTTCAACAATATAAAATATATTCAAATTACATTCTGCTTGTTTTCATATCAGGAATATTCATTACTCGAGTGATCAACCAATCATTGATTCTTTGACTGAAGTATGCTACTAGTCCATAGTGTTATATGCAATCCAGTTGTTTAGATAACTCCTTACTGGTTTTTGACACATCAACATGGCAACTAGACATATACTATTGTCTTCCCACATCACGCTGCAATTAAAGCCAGAACCAATCCCTCAAGAAATATATATATATATATATATATATATATATGTATATAAGTATTATTGTGATAGAAATTCAATGGCATGCCAATAAAAATGTTTCCTAGGACAATCTGGAAATAGTTGTAAGCATGTCTTACCATCTTATAACAAAATTGCTTCAAACAGTTCAATAAGTATTAGTGTGATAGAAATTCCATGGCATGCCAATTAAAATGTTTCCTGGGACAAGATAATTTCTTTTACATTGAATGGCCATCAACTTTGCATAGAACGTTAAAAGATGGATATGGCTGGCACCCAGGGAATTGGCACAATCTGAAAATGGGTGTAAGCATGTCTTGCCATCTTATAACAAAACTGCTTTACACAGTTTAATATGGAAGGGAAAAAAGGTACACTGTTACATTCATAAATCCTGGCAACTCAATCATTAAGGGTCAGGATGCAATACTAGTACTAGTAAGGGCTATTGATTTTAACCTAGAATTTTATAATATAATGCCAAAAATAATCTCCATAACCCCCACATAGGAACTTATAATGCAACAGAGCAAAAAAAAAAAAAAAAAGTTCGCTATGGCTCTAGACTTCAATTTTAATTTGCCACGGCATCCTTATAGGAAGGAAAGTAAGATATTCTCGAGTTCAATTATAAAGGGAAAATATAAGAAGTAATTTCTATTACAATGGTGATCAGGATGACATTAATAGGCTTTTGTATAGTCACGTTGCTTAGAAAATAGAAAAAGAAATTTTAAAAACCAACTTGCTATAAACAAATGAAAAATCTCTGCCAGTCTAATTCAAACACAAACCAAATCATGTCTATAGATTCTAGTAACTCCAGATTTGAATTGTCAAAAAATATATTTGTTAAGAAATAAAGATAGAATAGATGACTAATAAATCATTAAGTTATTTCGTTAGACTATAATATTAGAGATAAGTTATAAGTTTAGATAAGTGTATAAGTTATTGAGTTTTATTATAACTCTACCTTTTGTATAAGCTCTATATAAATGGAAAAGTAGGGTTAAGTCTTTAATGTAATTCAGCCATCTTATTTCATTCAATAAGAATTTCTCCCTAATTCTCTCTAGCCTCTCTCTCTACTTTTTTCCCAACACAAACTCTAACTATTTTTGCAACTTGGTATTAGAGTGATATCATCTGCCTTAAGATCTTGTGAGTTATACCACTTCCAGTAACCTCAAATGGGAACAAATTGCTATAGTAGTTTTAGTATAAATTTAGGTTGATTTCTGTTTTTATTACTGAGTTATTTGATTTTGAAAAAAAAAAAAAAGTTGAGTTGCTATTCTAGTAGATTTTTAGGTTTATTTATTTTTTATTGTTTTTGCTGATACAGTTTTGGTGAAAGAAAAGAATTTTTTTTTTAAAAAAAAAAAAGGAAGTTGCTCTCTGCTATGACGTCTACCTCTCTTCCCAGGGAGCTTGTTTGTGCTTGTTCTTGTTTCTACCCAGTCCTCAAAAACTTTCACCATCTCTCTATTTCTCTGTGTGCAAACCACAGCCAAAGCTTTCAAAAGTGAAGAAAGGCGAGGCCAAAGAAGATGATTCTCCTAAACCAAAAGGGGAAAAAAAAAAAACACTAAGAATCCTGCCCAAATATTTCTGTCCTAAGCCTCTAATTTGGTATTGGCTTAGTTTCAAGGCCTTCAGTGCCTGGCAACCAAGCAGCAACAAAGGCATTTGAGGAATAAACATAAGGTTCCATCACCAATGGCCTTCCTGAAACAACCACCAAAGCACATTTGGTGGAAGCACAAACATTTTCAATGATATTGGTACCTGGTTCAAGAATGGTCAAGTTTTTGTTATCCCCGGCAGTTTCTACATATGGCAGTTCTCCAACCACTACAATGGCATACTCAAAACCATTGTTCTTGACAATCTTTGTCAGGATTCTCATGGAAAATCACATCTGTACCAAGTTCAACTATACTCATAACAGCTTGGAAAATTTTTGTTCCCTTTGTGATATTATTGCCACCAAATCCTTGCCAAGTGTTAGTCCAGACTCCACTGGATAATCCAAAACCAGAAAAAAAAAAAAAAGAGAAAAAAAAATCATCCTCAATCAATGTATCATTCCGACTATTAATTTTTCTCAGCCGATGTGTCATTCCGGCCATCTTATTTTCTAAGCCAATGTATCATTCCGGCTAGACAAATAAAAAAAAAAAATCCTTCTTAGTCAATGTATCATTCCGACTATTAATTTTTTTCTCCCGATGTATCATTTAAACTATTACATTTTTTCAGCTCCAATATCATTCCAACAGTAACAAATTTCATCGTATGTCAATTTGGCATACTTTTATCTTTTAGGTACCAATGATCATTCTAGTAGCCATGGGATTGATTTGCATTCAGGGTGAGTTATTCACATACCATGTTCGTTGACAAGCTATTTGTGCAGTTTAAAGTTCAAGTTTTCTTTATAGTTATTTTTATTGCATTATGTTTTTTAGAGTTAAAATTTATATAACAAGCTTAAGTTTTGTAAGCTTTAGCTTGAGGGGGAGTGTTTAGAAATAAAGATAGAATAGATGATTAATAAGTCACTAGGTTATTTAGTTAGACTATAATATTAGAGATAAGTCATAAGTTTGGATTCGTCTATAAGTTATTGAATTTTATTAGAACTCTACCTCTTATATAGGCTTTAAATAAATAGAGGAGTTGGATTAAGTCTTTAATGTAATTCAGCCATCTTATTTCATTCAATAAGAATTTCTCCCTAATTCTCTCTAACCTCTCTATCTACTTTTTCCCCAACACAAACTCTAATTATTTTCTCAACAATATTAAACTCACAAGTTCTACATGATAACCAATTTTCCTTCTTAGGCCACTTGAATTGGTGAATGGCTTCTCAACCAGAAATCTTTTATTTATACTGAAAGACATAGATAACAAATAAAACTCTAATACCTACTTTAATAAAGAATAGATAATTACTATATAGTTTCCTATCTAAAATAGATAACTTCCTCTTTCATTTATATAATTCTACGCTCCCCCTCAAGTTGGAGCATATATGTCATATGCACCAAGCTTGTCACAAATATAATCAACCTTAGACCTTAGAGAGACTTAGTAAAGATATTTGGTAGTTGATCATTAGAAATGATAAAGGAAATCACAATGTCTCTTGACAAAACCTTTTCTCAAACAAAATGGTAATCAATCTCTATATGTTCGGTTCTCTCATAAAAAACTAAGCCGGATGCAATGTGTAAAGCTGCTTGATTATCACAAATGAGTTTCATAGGTCCTATCTCACAAAACTATAGCTCTTGGACTAATTGCTTCAGCTATATCAATTCACAAGTAATTAGAGTTATAGCACAATATTCAACCTCTGCACTTGACCTTACAACTACAACTTGCTTTTTACTCTTCCATGAGATCATATTTTCTCTAATAAGCACACAATATCCTAAGGTGGAGCGACTATCAACTGATGATCCTACCCAATCAGAATCTGTGTACCCAACAATTTTAGTACTTCCTTTGTTCTCATACAATCTGTTAGGACCGAGAAACTGTTTGTTGTATTTCCCAGTAGAACAGAAGAAATATTATAGAAGGTGCAGATGAAGACTAGAAGAAGAAGAAGAAAATACAAGAGCCTCAGCTCTCCCCAACCCAAAGAGTTCCCTTGGCACAAGCTAGATACAAAAGTGAAGATTAGCCCGGCACTTCTTCCCCCCTTTCTCTTTATAGAGTTCCCTATTTAACTGCTGTCAGTTACACTGCATGCAATCTATGCATGCAGTTGGTTATGCCACCTCACCCCTATCTCACCAAAAGCATGCATTCTGTTATCTTGCTCCCTTCACCGTGTGCATGCTTTCTAAACAACTTACTGCCCCTTTTAACTTAATTAACCCCGGGCCCTCTAGAATAAACTTTAACTACTTTGGACTTACTCATGCCCTAACCCAATTCTAATTCTTGGGTCACAACCCCATCAATACCACCTCTTGTAAAATCTGTCGTGTTCTCAAGGCAGAATGTAGGAAACTAAGCTTGTATTCTTGTAGCTTCCTCCCAAGTGGCTTCTTCTGTTGGCTGGTTCTTCTAGCGGATAAGCCATTCTGTATGCTCTACTCCCTGTCTCCCCACCTTTCTAGTGGATAGGATAGCTTCTGGTTCCACAAAATTAAGGGTCTCATTTTCTAGTTCTGGAGGTAATTCTGCTTCCACTGGTTGGCTGCCAGTTGCTTCCTTCAATTGGGATACATGAAAAACTGGGCGAATTGGTAGTTGGAGTTTATAGGCTACTGCCCCCACACAGGCTATTATTTGAAAAGGGCCATAGTATCTAACAGCCAACTTTGGGTAAATTCTTCTTGCCACAGTTGCTGTCTATGGGGCCTTAGTTTGACATATACCCAGTCTCTAACTAACTTCACATCCCTTCTATGTGCATCACAACTTTGCTTCATAATGTCTTGAGCCCTTAGGAGATTATGTTTCGACTACCTAAGAGCCTCATCTCTGTCCACCAAAGCTCTAGCTACAGACTCCACCTGAGTTTCACCCTCCAAATAGTGGACAATTGTTAGTGGGGG
>JANHAO010017607.1:0-13903 GCA_026873985.1 Saraca asoca
AAGTTTCACCTAAGCCATCAAAAGTTCCATGCCCAGATATGGTAAAGAAGTTGACATATTGAATTTTAACCCATTGATCAGCACCGTCGAGGTCATCTGGATTTTGGGGTGCTTCTATTGTGCCATCAACCTGAATCTCAACAGGAGCTTTACAAGGACCTTTGAGATCCACTGCATTTAACTTGTATGTACCTTGAGGAATATCAATTTTACTTGAAGTTGTTGATATACATGCATCTTTCCAAGCATTTTGCAATGGCTTTAGAGAAAGCAAACCATAATTTAGTAAAATAAAAAATTTAGCAAGCAATTTTGGTTGAAGTCACATGAATAAAATTCATCCGTACCAGTGTTATATCTCCATTGGGATTTCCACCATATTTTGCTATTTGAAAGATAGATTGAGCTCTAACAGAAGAAACTAACAATAAGAACAAAGCGTATGTGACTAAAATACTCAATTTTGTATTCATTTTTTAGTACAGTTTTTTTTCTCTCCCACTATTTGTTGAAACTAATGATTTGTTTGTAAGATATGATTGTAGAAGACTATTTATACTAAAGTAGCTTCCAAGCCATTTACAAGGTAAAAAAACCTATCTAATTATAACTTAATCTTTTAAAAGTTTTACTAGTTTAGTTTTACTTCTATTCTATCATTAGAATTTTGGTTAATTTGCTGACAGTAATTTTTAACCAAGAGTTGTTTTCCTATTCGTTTCATCTTACTAAAACTATGAAAGAGATACGTGAAGATAGTCTAGTTTTGCTCATTATCTTCCAAACCCTGAAACTGTGGCAAAACTTTCATTTGTCACACATATCCTTAAATGAAATCCTACTCTCCCTAAAATTGAGAACTAAAAGGAGGGTCACAAAACAATGAATACAAATTAATAAAAAAGAAAAAAATTTGGCGCCAAAAGATTTTGGCTCAAATAATGGAAAAAAGTACATTTATAAAAGAATTATTTAGTCTTAGCCAGTAACTTACCATAAATCATAATTCTTTTCATCTTTTTATATTTATAATTTTTCACAATAGCAGTGAGAATACATTTTAAATAACTGGTATTTTCATATGAGTTTAAATTTAATCTATCCTTAGTGTCTGTGTAAAATATTTTACACTGTTCATAAATAGGAAAACATCACATAATTATAAGAAAAGCAGAATCAATTAAGAATTTTACTAATAATACAAAAAAATTTAATTTTTTTTATGACCTAGCAAAACATAAGTAAATTTATAATATAAAATTGATTTATTTTGATAGTATATTAAATTTAAATTTTTTTGACAGAGGATATACTGTTGCATTCGACAATAAAAACTTAATTTGGTCCTTACCGACTTTAACATCAAATCTTTATCTCAAATTGTAAAAATAAATAAATCTTTCGATATCAAGCACTTCAAAAGGACTTTAAAATATTATATATTTTAAACAAAATTGTTATAGATTCTATGCATCAATTTTGTTGGACAAATTTCATACATTTTACCATAAGATGTAATAAATATTAGTAAAATTAAATGGCAGATCCACAACAGACTCAATTTATTAAAAAAAAAAACATTATCTTGTTTATTTAAACAATGTAAAAGCAATTTTTATCTTATAAATATATTCATTATCTAATAATTATATTTATCAGTCAGTAGCATCACTTGGTAGTTGATAACAAAACTAAAATATTAGATTCTATCGATTTACTATTATTATATTAATGTCATTTTTAATTAAGAAAGAATTAATAAAAAATTTATTGTATGTCTTAAATAATTTGTCACTTTTTCTATTATATCAAAAAAAGAAATCAAATTTTTAAAGTACAGTTAAACCCAATTTTATGCAGCAATATATAAAAATGGTGTCAATTTCTGTTCTAAAATAACACCAATGCAATCATAGTAAAAGTGATGACGCAAATCCAATTAAACGTGAGCCATGCATACTGCTACAATAAGTTCAATTCTCTCTCAGTTTTCCGTTTATAGCATGTTGCATCGCTTGTGAATAGCATGCTCTCTTTTCATGATATATAGTTTATAAGGAAAAATCAATATCTTCATATTATTTACGTGTAGTTTAAAATATTAAAATTAAATTAAATATTATTTTTTTATTAGTAGTTTATCTATCTCAATTGTCTTTCCATAAAAAAATAAAAAGAAGACAAAATTCACACATTTTTATAATATGATTTTTTTTATTTTTTTATTTTTTTTTCATTAGAGCTATAATTGATATTATATGAACTGTAGATTTAGAAGCATACTTTTAAATTTTAACTTTGGCACAATACGATACTTTCACAGATCCAATAATCTAGTCAAAATTGTACTTACGATAAACTTATTCGGTTGATTTAATTTTGTAACTTTGATGATAAAAGTAGAAATTTAAATTTCAACTTTGACATAAAACATCACTTTATAGATCCAATAAAAAATTACTTCAAATGAATAACATGTTAATGGAGTAAATTGCAAATAGATTAATTTTGGCATTTTAAATTGCAAAGAAATAAAATAAATTAACACCATATCAAAAATATATAAATTGAATTTTTTGCAAGTTTTTATTTTTCCCAATAGCCAAGATTTCTTCGTGGCTAAAATAAATTAACACCATCATGTTTCGGTACCAGTCCCTGATAGAATAATAGTATTTTTTTTTTTTTAGAAAAAGAAATAACGACATTCAAAAACACATTTTTAAATAAATTTGTATATAAAATATTGGAAAAATATAAATTATCCCATCGATTTTGAAATATTTTTATTTGACATCCTTAAACTATTAACTTTTACAATCAATCTCTTTCAACTTTGAATAAATGATAAATTACAACCATATAATACATTTTCTTATAATTTCAAAATGTCATATTATATCGACATAAAGGTAAAATATAAAGATCATATTTATGAACTTTTTTACTTATAATGAATAAGTAAATCATGTTAAAATAATAAAAATACTCCTAAATGGAGAAAAAAATACACAAGTCGGATTACTTTTAATTTGAGTCACAAGGCTCTACACTATACTTGATTTTTTTATAAAGTTTTGTTTCAAACCAAGTACATTTGCTTACCCAAATCTTTCACAAAATAGATGTTAAATGTTAAATTCAACTATCCAAAGTTGAACAAGAAAATTTGCATTTTTCCTAAAAATGTTTGTTTATTTTTTATGAGATAAACTACGTCAGGGTTATGCTTTGTGCATAGTCAAAAAATTGGCATTGATACATATTCTTGTAATTATTGTGAAATTTTTTTATACTTTTTATAGTTAATTAATTAAAAGTTATAATTTTTATTTTAAAATAAAAATTTTAAATTTTTTCATACAATTTTAAATGATGGAATTACACTTTTTTATTTATTTGTTACAAATAAAATCCAATATATACTTACAATTTTTGTTTGTGAAAAAATACATGTTTTATATAAAATTTACAATCTTTATAAATTTTACATAAACTTTTTTAGTATACAGTTAAACATTACCCAGTATGAAATTGTCATTCGATGTGTGACAATCATTTTCATTGTTACTTTTTTTTTTTTTTTACAATGAACGTATTTTTAATATGCTCTTTGGAAATATAAATCAGAATAAGCTTATCACGTGTTTCACAGATTTTTTTTATTTATTATTTTTTTGCCTATGTGTTTCACGGATGAAAGTTATGATAGTTCTTGCAGATACTATTTTTTTCCCTTTTTATGAGAACACTTGAGGATGTGTGTTGGCTAATTAAGCACTGCTTTTACTTTCTTTCTTCTTGATATATAATGTCATATCACATATGGTCACAAATTCACAAGCATTTACATGGACAAAAATATGAATGATTATACATTTTTCCTAATCATAAAAAAAAAGAAAAAAAAAATTAATATTGTATAAGACATTTTATTTATTTACTTTTGTTACACAAAATACAAAAGAAATTAAGGGCAAAAAGATCAGAAATGTGATAAGTGGAAGTATGGATACAGAATACGAATACGGGATATGCTACTTTTTTATAAGTTTTTTTTTGAGAAATTAAGGTTTGATAACTATAAGCCAGCTAACAATAGATCAACATTAAGATTGCAAGACACTGGACTTGGACTTGTGCCTAATATTAGCATCCTCCTGCATCTAAGCAAAGTGATGACATCCTGAATCAAGATATGCAGCTGCCTTGGGGCCATGCAGGGTCCTGAAGCAATGCATGATATTGGATGTTTGGAAAGCCTAAACAGAGCTTTGGATGTGTCATCTGAGCCACCGGAGTATCAATAAGTAAGGAACTTAAGCCATGGAAGACCACCTGAACCTTTGTGGTTGTACCTGGGAGATAGAAAATGCCTTGAGTGAGCATTAGTCCATTAGAGAACAAAGAAGCTTGACAACAAGTGAACTTCCTATTTTTCCACTTCATTTTGTAAGCATGAATATGGAGGATTAGGCCTGCATGACTACATTCTGTGGATAGAGTATTGTTTCTTCCACCCATATTATTTGCATCCTGTCTAAGTCTTCCAGCTTGAGACAGGTTTTTAGCCTTTCACCCCTGAAGTTTCTTATAGAATTTCTGAATTGGCTTCTGCTCTGAGTTTTTTATCATGAATATCATCAATGTAATTGCAAAGATATCTTCCTAATTTTGCTGCTCGTCTAACCCCTACAGTACTTGCCAGGACTCTCCTGAACCTTTTAGGAGTATTGGGACTAAATCTGGGGGGTTCTTTTACTACTTTTTCAATTTCCCAGGCCAGAATATGTTGAAGAAGTAGAACTTTGTGTCTTTCTGAGAGCCTAGGAATTGGGAGACTCCCAAGCATAGCAAGACAGTCTTGATTAAGAGTTTTCTGCTGGAATAAAAGTGAAAAGTGATGAACAACAGCATGCTTTATGAGATTTTAATCTTCCAATTTCTGACCATTTTCAGTGGTGATGCATAAAATTTTTTGTCTTGCACTTCCTTTGTTAACTAAAATATGAAAATATTTATTTCTTTCCCATTGACCAACCATAGCCATCTTGCTTTTTGGGCCCAAATTAATTCTTGCCACTTAAGCAGGTATTTAAGTTGTTGTCTAATTAGTTTTTCATCTGGATGGAGGATATTTGCTGTATGGTTCAGCAATCTGCCCAATTGATCTTCCAAGTCCTTAATTTTATGAGTGAGATGTTCAAATGTTTCTTTATCACAAATTCTTAGGTGTTTTTTGGTATTTACCAATTTATGCACCATCTAAAAAGCCAATGAACCAGAATAATTTACAGTTCAAGCTTGTTGCACTGCATAATAACAATCTAGGTGGGTAGGCCAATAAGCCTGACAATGAAAGTTATGAGGTTTAAAGCTCCAAATTTTGTCTTTGGTCAACAAGATAGGAGTGTGATCAGATGCTAATTGTGGTGGGGCTTGGACCTATGAGTAGGGGAAAGATGTCAACCGTTTGTCATTACAAACCATTCTATTAATCCTTTCCCATAGATAGTCCCCCCTATTAGTCCAAGTATACCAACTCCCTAAAGGTTTTAGGCCAACCAAGCCACACTCAAACATGACATTCTGAAAGTCCTCAGCCCCAGCTAAGACCGAACAAGAGCTGAGTTTATCAGCTGGTTCTAGGACTTGGTTAAAGTCCTCCATCAAAAGCCAGGGAAGAGATGTAGGTTCATAATTGGCGGCAGCATAAGTCTCCTTGATGAAAGTCTAGAGCATATGCTTGTCCTAGGGATGAGGAGGCCTATATATCCCAGTAAGCCAAAAGGTAGGAAAGTTCTTGGATTCCACTCTCAAATGAATCTAGTGAGGGCTAACAGGTAGCACTTGAATGTGGAATCCAGTTGTCGAGGCCAAGATGATACCTCCTTGAATCCATTAACATCCAATCCTGTCATGTCACAAAAACTCTGGCTTTGCAAAAGTTGTTTAGACATGTGTGTGTCTGAAGGGTTTCAGTGAGTAGCAAAAACTGAAGTTGAAACTTACCAGCCAGCTGCCTGCATCTCTGAATTGTCGAGGGGCAGCTGAGGCCTCAATAATTCCCAGCTAAAATCCTCATGGTGAAAGAGGAGGCTGATTGGGACAGCCTCTTTGAAACCCACATGAAAGTTGGTCAGTTTAGTGATAATGCCCGTCATAATGATCTCCAATTCCTCCACTGGGATAGAATTTGATGTTTTAGTATTGGACTGTTCAACACCCAGATACTCAGCACTTAAACCCACTGCAGAAGACCCTAGTGAGTACATGAAGGAGGAAGAAGAATTATCATATTGATTTGAGGTGGGTTCTTGGGAGTCATAAGACAGTTCGGGAAGTATAGGTGCAGGGGCTGAGGATCTGGTGGCCAATTTTGGGGCTACTCTGGGCCTAAGTCGTCTTTTAAAGAGTTCACATGTTCATTCCCCTCCTAATCTGTCCCATGCAATGGACTATCCTCAAGACTCATAGTATCTTCAGGGGAAGTGATTGATCTCATCATCCTCAAAAGGAAGCAGAACCCGTGAAGTTCGTCTAGAAGAGTGGGAGGCAAATGCTCTAGAATCAGGTACAAAATGGGGTCCAGCCATATCTACTCCAATCAATGCATTTAACTGTTCCCATCATCGAACCAAGATATTCTGCAAATTCAGTGGCTTGGTATTCCAGAGGCAGATTCCACAGTTGAATCCAAAGAGGGTCTACGTCTACAGTTATGTTAGACAAGACCATGTTTAGTCTCTAGTAATCAGTAACAAGCAGAGCCCCTAAACTAACCAGGGCCCATTGTCCTGAATGTATTCTCTGTGTTCATTATTTTGGGAGGAAAGGACATGAAAGTTTGTTTGTCTACCAACTACATAAAAATGTCCCCCTCAGATGCCAGTTTACATGGAGGATTAACTGAAGCCTTCTGGCCAAAAATGATCAATTATCTAAAATGTGACCCACGAAACATCTATGCCATCTAAGCATAGCATTTTGAAGTTAAGTTCTGTCTTCACTGACTTTTGGTCGTCTACGAGGTCTAGGATACTTTTTGCATGTCCTCTTCATTGTTAAGAGCATCTTCATAAGAGTCAGAGCTACTCTCCGACCAACTTCCTTCCCAGAATCGAGACATATTATGGTTAAACAAGCAGCAAACAAGCTACGAGAGTCAATTTCGGAGATGAAGTTACTTTTGGAGACACAGCTTGAGAAAATTGTTAAGTTTGGATGCAAATCTCACAGGGTAGGATGCAAATCTCACAGGGGGCGGGACACAAAGGAGTTTGTTTGGTGAAAGTAAGCAAGGGTTTTTAGTTTATAAATTAGTTGATAACTGTAAGCTGAAAAATGTAAACTAGCTACTAGCGTTAGTTTATAGATAAATGAAGTAAAATATAAAATAAAAGGACATATTAAAATATGAATAGATAAATGAAGTAGAACCATTTATATTTATTTTGAAGTCAAATTATATTAATAGAATCAAAATATTCAAAATATAAATATAATTACCTAAAACTTAATTTTTATTTTCTTACTTACCTATTTAGTTATCTTTTATTTACTAATGTTTAAAAATTCTATGAGAAAAATAGTGTAATTAGTATTTTCTTAAGATAGAAACTATCAATTGATCAAAAGAAAAGGGGTAAATTTGGAAGAAAAGGTTGAAAGCTTCTAGGTTATAAGTTATAGAGTGTGTTTGACATAAAAAAAAAAAAAGGTTAACTTTTAACTTTTTGATTTGGTCAAATAACTCTTTTTCATATTTTAGAAGTGTTTGGTGCATTAGTTTTTTGAAAAAAAAAAAACATTCTCTTGTAAAAAGTTACTTTAAGTAACGTAAAATTTATTAGAATAGAACTTTTAATTATTTTTTCTAATATATCTCTCTTTGATTAATTAACAACTCATATCCTAATTAATTAAAAATCTCATTTTCAATGCTTTTTTTTCTTTACTATCCTACTATTTTCAATGCCTTTTTTTTTTCACAAAACCAAAGACATCAAAAATAAATGCTTGCATATTTGGCTGATGCCCATTAATTCAACATAAATAAATAAAAATAAGAAAATAAATAAATAAATATATGATATCATTAAATATAATTAATTAAATTTTAGGTAATTTTATTCTTATTTTTGAATATATTAATTATATCAATATGCTTTGGTATCAAAATAAATATGAATTAATTTATTCCATATATTATATAATGATATTAACATGTCATTTTATATTCATAAGTTAGTTCAATAACTAATTTTACCAAATAATTCTAATACAATTAACTAACTTATTAACTTCTAATTTTTTGCTAACAGCTATCTGCACCAAACAAACTCTAAAGTCAGTTTGATGCAAATAGCTAATAAGTTAACTCTGAGCTGAAAATAGATAAACTAGTTAATTATATTAGATGTGCTTAGTAAAATTAGTTGTTAAACTAACTTATAAATGCAAAATAGTACATAAGAATATATTAATATTATTAGATAATATATATAAAGTAAATTAATTAATATTTATTTTAAGATCAAAGTATATTGATACATTCAAAGATATTCAAAATAAGAATAAAATTACCTAAAATTTAATTACTTATATTTTATAATATTATATATTTATTTTTTTATTTATATTGAATTAAAGGACATAAGCCATATATGCAATGATACATAGGGTTTTTTTTGTCTTCTTTGATTTTGTGAAAAACAAAATTAAAAATAATATAATATTTGGAAAAAAAAATTGAAAATGAGGGTTTTTGTAAGACCCGAAAGTACTATTTTCAATTTTCTAACTTAATCAGACTAGTTATCCTAATTTTTTTTAACTATATAAGGAATATTCAAGTTATTAAGTGATTAACTATATAATTTTATTTTAATTTAACAGTGTGCTGTTTTGTTCACAATATATATATATATATATAATTGATTTGATATTTTATAATTGTTTTAAAATACTCAAGTATCTTTTCATTTAACCATGAAATAAACACTATGGGTACATTATGAAAAGATTTGCAACTAAGTTTAATAATTGTTACTGAGACCCTATTTAACAAGATTTACAAATTGATAAAGAAGCATATTTAATGTTTAACTGTTATTATACTAGGTAATTAACATGTATCAAATATAATTTCTTTCTTAGCTATTATTTTAAGTAAAGCAAAACCTAGTTTCATGTCTAAATTAAGTGAGTATGGTATATTAACGTGTCTCAATTCAATAAAGTAAACCTTTTAAAAAAAACAAATGAATATATATTTAAATGGTAACTTTCTCTTTCACCTAAAAACTCACTCTTTCAATGCCCTATTCTTCTTCAAATGAAAACCTTGAGCTCAGCCTTCTTCAATTGCCAAAGCCAGCAGCGATGGGGATCCCAATACCTTCCTTCCAACCAGAGTAATAACATGGCAATAAAACCCAAGAGTATTTTGCAACTATTCATCGCCATTGAGCCTCCATTCATAATGGAGGGTTGTCTGTATATTTCTTTTTACTGGCTACCATTTCACAGTTGCCATTTGTTACTTCTCCTCTGTTGCTAGCAAGCATAGTTGTCTAAGGTGCAAAGCTACTCTTCAAATCGGAGCTGCTAAGCAAGGACACTAGCTTTTAGCCAAAATCTCAACTCCCTCCTGCTTTCATGATCATCGACTAGCTCTACCTGACTTTTGCTTAAACTTAAACCCAATTTCTCCATTATGAGCTATAGTCTTGCCATTGACACACCACAAATCTTTAATCTTAGCCTAACCCTATTTTGCCTTGCTATTAACTTAACTAGGTTGCTGGGTTCTATAGTCAAGCAGCTAATTGATTGTAGAACAACAATTTTCCCTATTTTGCCTTTCTTTTAAGAGGTAAAATTTTCTTACTTATTTGCAATACAATTTATTATGGATAGTTTAAATTTCTTTTATAATTTTGGCTATAAGATTTAGGGGATGTGAAAATAGATTTTCAAGAAAAAATTCATGAGAATTTTTCAACTGCTAAGAGGATATGGAATTAGGATTTAGTTCTTAATTATGACAATGAATTAGTGGGAAGGTTGTTTATCCTTGTGTTTGAATAACGGTTAAGTTCTGCTTTCCTTTGGCAATATTTGTACTAAGAAATTTTTGTTTGTGGAAATTTTTAAAAACAAGTGTGAATGATGTTGTTAATACCATATGAATTGTGGCTTGGCTAAGCCAGTTACATAAATTTGCTTAAATGGGAATTGGGCATTAACAGTTACATAACTAGTTACATGAACTTAGAGCTAATTTATGGTTGAGTCATCTTAAGAAGATTGATATCATTTTGGAGTTTGTTTGTTATTGTTGATTGGAGAAATATGGAGTGTCTTAGAGGATTTCTTAAGGCAATGTCCAGGCATTCTAGTATCTTCCTAGCCATAGGTAAGTATGGGATGCATCACTAGCTATTTTGAGGATGGAATATTGTTTTAGTTAAATAAATAGGTAAGAATTTTAGATTTGGCTAATATTGGTTATTTGAGGAAAATCATTTTTGGGTTGAAAGCTTAAAGTGAGGGGAGTGAGGGAATTTTGTTCTCTACTTAAAGCCTTAGGTCAATTTCATAATTAAGTTGAATTATGCATTCTTTTAATGATTTTAACTAACTAATTAGCATGAGTTGAATCTAGATGAGCAATAAGCTGTTCGGGAAGTTGTTGGAGCTAGGAGACTTCAATTAAGGATAAGAGCTTGTGATCATAGTATAAGTAAATAAGTGAGATGAATGATTTGTGACTATAAATTGGTCATAGCTGGTCTGATTCGATCGTGCCAACTTTATGGCCATTTTGAAAATAATTTTGAGCACAATTAGGTGTTCTTTATCATAGGATAAATGTTGGGTAAAAAGTGTAACTAATTTTGCTATATTTTAAATTTTTTAAGCAAAATTTAGAAAGGTGAAAGTGGTGTTTTGAGCTTGAGCATACCTTTTAATTTGTTCAAGTTAATTTTTATATTAATTGAAATGACAAAACTTAATTTTTATATAACTAGGTTCATAGATTTTTGGTAACCAAAGAGTAGCACCACAATCAAGGAAACAAAAAGAGGAATGAAAGATCACAAACAAGCCAAGTTGAAAAGCCTTAAAACCAAGCTCAATGAGCTTAGATATGTGAGTGAATGACTTACCCCTTTCTCTCTCTCTCTCTCTCTCTCTCTCTCTCTCTCTATATATATATATATATATATATGCTTTATGAAATATGATTTCATCTATTGATTTAACTTGAACATTACATTATGCTTTATTTATAAAGTTATCAGTAGTTTCTACTTGAACACTTGATTTTGGAAAAAAACTTTTATTTTGGATTTAAGGATATCTAAATATTTGATGTATTGTACTTGTTTATAAGTTAGTATTGAAACCTTACTATGATATGACAATTGAATGTTTAAAATATCGGACCGTCTATTTCTAGAACTTTGAGTAATTTGAAACCTTATTGCATATTTGTGTGAGGAAGGATTGACATATATCAGAAACATTGATTTTTTAAAATGTGAATTGTTGATGCTTGGTTTTTTTTTTATCAAGTTATATTGAAAATGTATTTATTACTTATGAAAATACCTAATGATGTACTAGTGACTTCAATTTTATCTAAAAATTGGATCCTTGGGGAATTCCATAGAAAACATCTAAGTGCACTTGTAAATAGAATTGAATTGAGAAATGAAACTGGTGAAAGGATAAGGAGAGAATAACTATTGGAAGGATAAGGTGAATGATGGTAAATGAATATTGTTAGGTAAGATTGCCTATTAGAACTCAACATTGGGCCCTAACTATATATTGAGATAATGCATTTTCATGTTGCATATATGTTTTTCAAGTATGGAATATTTCATTTTTTTTTTCATACATAATGAGTGTGTTTTGAGTTCAATGACTATTCACTTGTTTTGTATGGGACTTGAATTACTTTCTTATAAAATCTAAACTTAAAGGGTGATTGAATATTGGTTCACATTTTCTCCAGAGTTTTACATTTAGCATTTCAATAGCTTACTTAAAGCTATTGTGTTTATTATTTTCTTTATTTTTATTTTTAACTCATGTTCCAAAATGCTTTTACATGAAAATATTGATTTGTAAAGGTGTACTTTTCTATAGCAACCGTCTCATTTTCTTTTGGGATCTGTATTGCAATTGGTTATTTTCATAGTAACGTTACTTTTCTAATCCTATGAGAAAGGTTTTCTTGCTTTGATAAGTCCAGGGAAACTAAGTAAAGCAATTTATGCCTAACAGCTATAATGTGATATGTATTTTGATAATACAATATTTTCTATATAGGTTGTTCACTCATTGATTTTTCATGAAACTCACCTATTTCCTATTTAAAACATTTTTGTTTTTAGGACATTGTATTTGACAATTTCAACCTAATCACCAAGTTGAATAAATCAAATACGAGATTTAAGACAGTTTGGAAATATGTGTTAGCAACTGTCACATGTGTTGAGTCTTCAATTATATGTGCATGTGTGCACAGCTATTGTAGGGTGGCTTTGTGTTAACTACTGTAAATAAAAATTTCATCAAGGGTTTATGATCTTAGCAAACATTCAAAAAATAGAGAAAATTCTGTCAAAATTTTATTAAAATCTTTTTTTTTTTTAGTGAAATTGAATTTCCAAACTTTTTGAATGGATTTCTTGTAATCATTTTTCTTAAAGTAATGAGGTTTATGCATTGTCAAAGTGTATATTAAGCTTATGAGAAGTCATCACTAGATGTCTTCCTATGCCATTCATGCCATAATTAGGTATGACAGTTTTTAATTAATTAGAACATGAGTTATCAATTAATCAAGAGAAGACAGATAAATTAGGATTAAATAATTAAAAGTTTTGTTCTAATAAACTATACATTATTTAGTATGCTAAACACACACATAAGTTACTTGGAGTAACTTATTAAAACAGAGCTTATAAGCTCCAAAAAGCTAGTATGCCTAACACTATTAAAATGTAAAATAGCTTATTGAGCAAGTTAATAAACTATAAGCTAGTTTATAAAATACTTGTTAAGTACGCCAAACACACTAATGGACTAGCCACAGGAGCTCTAATCTTTTGAAGTCTTAAATGTAGAGATTAATTGTTCATTTAAATGAACTGTATAAGACATTTTATTTGGATATAAAACTTGCAACAACATATACTGATCCGAATGAATTCAAATATTTTTTGGTTATGTATTTGCGAATTGATTTTAAATTTCAATATGACTGAAAGAAATAATGCATAATCAATTAAATTAGGGTTGGAACTATCACTACAGAAAAAAGATTGAATTGCAACGGTCATTTTGCAAGGGTTAAAAGAAGCATCACAAAAATACTAATATTAGTCAAGGTTGTTTGACCAGCGCAATATACATATAATAGATGAATAATTGCAATGCTTGTTACTAACCGTCGCAAAATTCAGTAAGTTAGTCTTGTTTGTAAGCATGTTTTTGAGTGCTATAAAAACGCGCTCACATATAAAAACATGCGTCACAAAACATTTTTTGCTGTAAAAACTAGATAAATTATGAAATCATTTTTCAAACTGTTTTTGATACTAAATAAAATCTAAATAAACATTTTTCTCGAAGAACAGACCCAAAACTAGCTCTTCGTCACTTCAGCTCTAGTCGATCAGCCTTCATCACTTCATACGCGATCTACTGATCTAACTATTCAAAGCATCATCACTTCAACTTCCACAATCTCTCCTCTCAGCTTCATCTTGCGCACGCAGTTTCCATCGATCAAACCCTCAATCTTGCTCGCTCGTCTTCGCCTTCACAAAATGCCCTAGCAGGTAATTTTATTACCAATTTGTTTTGCTTTGATTTATATTTT
>JANHAO010017608.1:0-13935 GCA_026873985.1 Saraca asoca
AGTAGGCAATTGGGTTGATTTAAGTACTATTATTAGACCTTGAAAGAGGCTAGTAATTAATTTAGGCTAAACCATCATCAATTATACAAGTAATCATAATAGGAAAGATTTTAATTTATTAAAGATCATAAGTGTGGTAAAACCCCAATCCTAGGCTTTTATAATTGAACTTGCTATTTAATTATTTACTACTCTTTCATTAAGTTTCTTTATTATCTTTGATATGCTTATTTGATTTAGGCAACTTACATTGCAAGCTCTGGTAATTGATAATGAAATCCTTGTGGATTCGATCCGTATTTGCCGGTATCTACTTGAACTACACCATGCACTTGTGGAAAACAATTACACCAAACCCATTCAGTGAAATAGTCAATGGCTATGAGGATAAATCAATATCCATTTGAAGCCTTTGGTTCAATTGGACCTACAAATGGGATAGTTTTTTCCTCAGGAGAAATTAAGATGACACCAATACCATGCCTTAATGCATTGGAGGCTCCATCAAAAAACAACATCCATTCTTTCTCTTTGGGTAATTCATTATTATTGAATAGTGCCATTATATCTTCATTTGGAAATTCACATCACATAAAACCATAGTCTTCAACAGGCTTATTAGCTAAAAAGTCGGCAAATGCACTACCCTTTATTACCTTCTAAGTGACATAAACTATGTCGTATTCAGACAATAACACTTGCCATCAAGCAATTCTTCCTATTAGGGCAAGCTTTTCAAAGATGTACTTGATTGGATCTATCTTTGATACTAGCCATATAGCATAACACAATAAGTATTACCTCAAGCAATGAGTTGCCCATACCAAAGCATAACAAGCACGCTCCAAGAGAGAGTATTTTGACTCATAGCATGTAAACTTCTTACTCAAATAGTTCTTTTTTCCCTAATTCATCTTGCTACCTCATACACAACCCATAAACTCTTCAAGCATGATCAAGTACACAATAAGTGATTTTTTGGGTGACATTGGTACAAAGACTAGAGGTTTCTACAAATATTGCTTGATTTTTTTGAATGCTTCTTGGCATTTCTCATTCCATTCCATGATTTGATTCTTACACAAAAGCTTGAACAATGGATCATAAGTAGCCATTAATTGGGATATGAACCTAGTAATGTAATTTAACCTACCTAAGAAACCCTAAACTTCTTTCTTTATATATGGTATTGGCATTTCTAAAATAGCATGAACCTTTTTAAGATCGAATTCTATTCTATTATGACTAACCACAAACCCTAATAGCTTTCTTGGCCTAACCCTAAAGGTGAATTTTACAAGATTTAGTCGAAATCTATTAACGTCAGATTTTGATAATGATCCAAGATCCAGCCAATGGGGGAATCTTCGGGATCTATGACCTGTATCCGATTTGAATGCAGTAAAATTGAAAAATGACTGGAGAGGAAGAGGAGAAGAGAAAACACAAAGTTTAGCATGGTTTGGCCAAATTCAGGTGTCATCAGGCCCTACGTCCATGGTAGTGTATTATTGATACAAAATCTTCACAATGTTACAATATTTGATCTCTGTTTTGACAAAGTTTCAGTAGTGAAAATCCTCTCTCTACAGAGTTGCTCCTTCTTCATATTTATAGTGGAGAGGAGGCTATAATAGTAATTATACATGCAATAAATCTATTACATCAGCATTTATTGTACAAGATAGAATGTGCAGACCAAATCTTCTACTTTCGACTGCAAGCTGCCTATTGCAGGTGGGACCCCATTTGACCGTTGGGCCAAGACATGATTTAATCTTTATGTCTGGCGAGATCCAGGTCATAGGCTACACCTCATTGGGTCGCTTGCCTGAACCTGAGAATAGCGAGTTTCAACCTGTGCCTTTGGACATGGGTCGGGGTCGATGAAGTCGTTTCGTGACATGATGAAAATGATCCTGGGCACTGCTCAAGCTGATTCCCTCTTTGGCCTCGGGCTTCTCGTGAGCACTCTTAGACCGAACCAATTTTCACATATAACATAAGGCCTCCCCAACTCGTAGCTCACTCTACGGGCTGGGAGTTGATACTCTTCAGTTCTCAAATCATCACCTTTTCCTGAGATTATCATTCCATTTGCACTAGACCACGTCACACGTGTTCAGTAGCTATTGTTGGGTTGACTTAGCCTTTTTCGAGGCCATTAATGATGATGGTTGGGGGAATGGTTCCAGATCCTTCAGCGGAGACATCCTCAATTCTATATAAGGAAGTCACAACCCCTTCTGCTCCTTCATTCAAGCCATGGAGTTTCTTGATAGACCCCCACCATTTCTGGCATTCTGTCCTTCATCAAAGGCATGTATGGTCTACTGTATAGGTAACTTGGAAGACTTATCTTCCCTGGTAACATGGAAGGATCTAGCGAGATCCCAGACTACGTCCTCTCGGCTTTGTCGTGAGGCAATTGTTCGACCAGTCAAGCTCCCGGGGTTTCCTGATTGGCTTCTTTCAGGAGGAGTAGGTGGTCGAGGATGAAGGGATGCATCACTACCACTGATTGTGCATTTGAAGAAGAAAGTTGTGGCATGCGATCCACAATAAATTTAGGCATAGTCCCTTGTGGCCGATCCTTTTTCTTAGTCATAGATTTTTCCCTTTGCGTCTTGCCTAGTCTGTACCTAGGACTTTCTGATGTACATATACCTCGTTGAGGTCTTTTAATGAATAAAATTGCCTTTTTGCATTTTCTGCTTGTTGTCTTTGTTTCTCACATGCATGTTGCTTGATCGATCTGAGTGATCTGTACACATCTGAGAAATTACGTGAGAGACACGCACACTTGATCGCAAGTGAGCTACAAATTAGAGTGATCTCGTGTCCTAGCCATCCTCAGGACCAGTCGAATAAATGATTTCGCATGATAGTTGTGAAGTTAATAATGGGTGATCTCGTGCCCGGGCTGATTTCATGGCCAAATAGATAAGTGCGCATGAAAATTGCAACTTAATAGAGTTCGTAAGGAAGCTGCGAGATTCATTGTTTTGTTGCCTTAGATGAATAGTCAATTTATCAATTCTTTACGCTTCAATGATCATGAAATCATGCTAGCATTGAGTGCTTAAGAGTGCCTCCGCATCTCAGCGAGCATGCTAGCACAACAAGTATTTTTTAGTGCCTCTGCACCTCAGCGAGCGTAAAGCTATGCTGGCACAGTGAGTGTTTTTTAGTGTCTCCACACCTCAGCGAGCGCGAAGCTGTGCTGGCACAACAAGTGTTTTTTAGTGTCTCCACACCTCAACGAGAACGAAGCTGTGTTGGCATAGCAAATGTTTTTTAGTGTCTTCACACCTTAGCATGCATAAAGCTGCACTGGCACAGTGAGTGTTTTTTAGTGTCTCCATACCTCAACAAGCGCAAAGCTGTGCTAGCACAACAAGTATTTTTTAGTATCTCCACACCTCAGTGAGTGCGAAGCTGCATTGGCACAGTGAGTGTTTGTTAGTACCTCCACACCTTAGTAAGCACACAGCTACGCTAGCAAACATTCGTCAATTCTTCTCCAGAATGAGCTCTGTAGGGCCTTAACTAGACCAAAGGTCACAGTTGGCATAAAAATTTCTGGCGAAGTTTGGGGGGAAATTGGCCGCATGAGAGCTACGGATAATTCACCCTAAAATCTTGGATTACAATGTCAATGTATGACTCAGAATGAGTCCCCCGACTCTTGGTCTGTGCTAGGCTGGGGAGGCGGCCCTGTAGGTTGCACTACATATCCCCTCAAGCGACCTTTTCGAATCAGATCTTCAATTGCATCTCTGAGGGCCAGACAATTTGATGTCCCATGCCCGGCCTCATTATGATAGGCACAAAACTCATCTTTGTTCCTTTGTCTAAATGGAGTCCTCAAGGGCTTAGGCCTTCCAAAATTTTCCCTATCCCTTTCTGCCAAATAAATTCTATCTTGGGGATTTGAGAGCATACTATACTGCTCGAAGCGACTCGAGTACTGAGGTTGCTCATCCTTGGACCTTCTAGATTTCTTTGCTGCCCGTTTGATGAGGTGGTCCCCTTAGTCTGCATCACTCTGCTTCTTATCACGAGAGCAGTTGACCTTTTCATCCTTCTTGTCAAACTTTTTTGAGCAAAAGGTCTCTTCCCATTTAATCTACTTGGCAGCCTGCTCATAGAACTCGGTGAGGTCCCTCACCAGGGACTTATATAGACTCTTGTACAGCTTTCCATATTTGTGAAGTCCTATGAAGATGGTGGCTAGCATGGTTTCTTCAGATGGATTCTCCACCAAATTAGCTTCAAGTTTGAACCTTGTGATATAGTCCTTCAGTGACTCCTACTTCCGCTGAAAGACCATAGCGAGGTGACAAGGGGGCGCGAGTTGTCTTTTTAACACTTGGTACTGACTGATGAACTTCTGTTGACAGTCTTCCCAACTGCCAATTGAGCAAGTCCAGAGGCTTCGAAACCAAGCCCGAGGCATACCTCCTAACGTGGTCAGAAACACCCAACACTTGACCAAGGGGTCTATTATCTGCAAGTCTATTTAAACGTTGAATGCATCCAGATGATCATACAGATCAGAATCCCCATTATACAATGCGATCACAGGGACCCTAAGCTTGAGTGGTAGAGGTCAAGCTTGGATCTCCTCAGAAAGTGGCAACCACTCCTCGCAACAAGTTTGATCACCTGGGGTTTGGAAATGTTCTTCCAATTGAGCTATCTTTTGAAACAGCTCCCCAACTAAGGGGTCTCGCACCTCAGAGCACTGGCTGGATGATCGTTGAGTTGTTTGTCTTTCACTGTCACGAGGGTCATGACCAGGGATTTGTTCTTGTGAACAGTGAATTGGGAAATTGCCTTGATCCGAGTTATTCGAATGCTGAGTCTGGCGTTGCTGGAGAACACTCTCAGGTGTCGAGATTTTAACTTGTCTTTGCACATCCTGTGCCAGCAATGTGACTACTTTAGTTAGCTCTCCCATCAAACATTCAAGTCTCTCCTGATGTTGAAGCTAGGTTTACGGTCCATTGATGTTGTTAGCAGCACAAACTGGTTGCACTAAGCTGGTTGGAAGGATACTAGTGGTTGTTCTAATGACAGGAGTGGTAGATGAGTCCATTGCCGAGACATGGCCATCCGAAGGATGGGGTTGTGCATTTGAGGCTCTGGTGACTCTTCCCTTGGCCATTACGGCAAAAATGAACCAAAATAGGCAAGATCCCCACAGACGGTGCCAAAATGTTGACGTCAGATTTTGGTAATGATCCAAGATCCAGCCAACAAGGGATTCTTCGAGATCTCTGACCTATATCTGGTTCAAATATAGTAAAACTGAAAAATGATTACAGGGGAAGAAGAGAAGAGAAAACATAAATTTTAACATGGTTCGGCCAAATTTGAGTGTCACTGGACCCTACGTCCATAGTAGTGTGTTACTAATACAAAATCTTCACAATGTTACAATATTTGATCTCTGTTTTGATAAAGTTTCAGCAGGGGAAAATCCTCTCTCTATAGAAGGGCTCCTTCCTCATATTTATAGTAGAGAGGAGGCTATAATTGTAATTATACATGCAGTAAATCTATTACATCAACATTTATTATACAAGATAGAATGTGCAGACCAAATCTTCTACTTTCAGCTGCAAGCTACCTATTACGGGTGGGACCTCATTTAACCGTTAGGGTAAGACATGATTTAACCTTTTTGTCTGGCAAGCTCTAGGTCACATGCTACACCTCGTCGGGTGGCTTGCTTGAGCCTAGGAATAACGAGTTTGAACCTACGCCTTTGGACATGGGTCGGGGAAGACAAAGTCACTTTGTGACGTGACGAAAATGATCCTAGGCACTGCTTGAGTTGATTCCCTCTTTGGCCTCGGGCTTCTCGCGAGCACTCTTGGATGAAACCAATTTTCACATATAACAAAATTGAATCTTTCTTAGCCTTTTAAAAGTTTCTATAAATCAACAATATGATCTTCACTTTTTAATTTGGTGATCATATCATTGACATAGACTTCCACTTCTTTATACATCATATCATGAAATAGAGTCACCATTACTCTTTGGTAGGTTGCCCTAGCATTTTTCAAGCTTTGTAATAAAAAGTGCACCCATAAAGTGATGAAAGTGGTTTTTTTCAATATCCTTGAGATCCATCTTAACTTGATTATACCCATAAAAACAATCCGTAAAGGAAAATATTGAATTCCCAATAGTTATATCAAAAAGAACATTGATATATGGCAACGAAAAATCATCCTTTGGGCTTGCTCTATTCAAATCTTGATAATTCACAAACATCTAAACTTTCCCATCTTTCTTAGGTGCTGGAACAATAATGGCAACCCACTTTGGATATTTGGCAACTGTAAGGAAACCAGTATCAAATTGCTTCTTAACCTTTTTTTTGATCTTTAGAGACATATAAGATCTCATGTGCTTTAATTTTTGCTTCACAGGCTTACCTTCTGGCTTTAATAATGACTTATAGGCAATGATATTTGTCTCCAATCCTGGTATATCTTAGTATGACCAAGCAAATATATTCTTATATTCATAAAGAAGCTCGAGCAAACCTTCTCATACATCTTTTCTCATTAAAGTACTAATCTTGACTTCTTTTTTATCTTCCTCTATGTGCAGATTAATTATCTCAATTGATTCTTCATGAAGTTGAATCTCTTTCTCCTTTCCTCAACAAGTCTTAAGAGTTCTATAGATAGGTCAATCTCTCCTTCTTCTTCAATCTCATCATAATCAATAGGATGATCAAAGTTACATATAAGGGTCATAACATTATCATTCTCGAATGAATCACTTTGAAACTTGAATTTAACAAAAGCATATAGGAAGGAAAAAAGGATTGGGTAAGCAAATATAAGATGGAATTCAAGGTACAAAAACAATGAAGCAAAACAAAAATAAATAAATGAATGAATGAATAAATGAAAACATAAATAATGGAAATCGAACATGCATTTTTATTTAAAGTGGACATTGGAATGAAACATGTAAGATCATTTTATAGATAACATCCTAAGGCCTTGGGCAGAACCTTAAGTGGTGGTAGTATAGAATTACTCTGAATAAAACTCTATGACAATAAGAAACTTGGAGATATCCCAATTGTTGAGTGTGAGGTTTGGAGAGCAAGGGTACACTAAACCATCACTTTTAGTGGTGGAGAGTCCATCCTTAATTGTCAGAATCTGGTTAGCGAAGGTGATTCCTTCACTCTAAAAGCTTTTCTTGATGTCACTTATGTGAACCCTTTTATCTTTTTGCTCTTGATTTTCCAAACATGCCATCCTCTTTTCCCTCTCTTCATTGGCAACCCTCATCCTATTTGTTCTTATGGGCTTGTATGCTAATGTAAACTTTTTAGCATTTCTAGGAAGGCTTAGAGGTTCCTTCTTACCTTGCCATATTTCCCTAATCCATCCACCGGTCTGAACCTATCTTCCAACATAGCCTCAGCCATTATCATAGGTGCCATAGGTAGATGTGGCTTTAGGATTTGGGCTCCTTCTTAGATGTAGGTTGCATTAGCAATCTCAAAAGCTTGGAATGTACACTTAAGAGCCTCTTCCACAGCCTCAATATATGGAGCAAATGTTGGTTTCTTCTTCTCTTGATACAACCATCAATTTGTTTTCTATTACGAATTTCTTTTTTTGGTGTAGGGTGGAAGGCACCTCCCCTATTGAATGAATCCATGGTCGCCTAAGTAGACAACTATAGGCTAGCGTGATGTCTATTAGTTAGAACTATATATTAAAGATGTTTAGGCCAATTTGAATTGGGAGTTCGATGTCATCAATAACCTCTTTTTTTGTACCATAAAAGGCTCTCACTATCATACTGTTAGGTTTCATATAGGATCTATCAACTGGGAGCTTAGACAAAGTCAATTGTGGCATCACATTTAGCAAAGAGCCATTGTCTACAAGAACCCTTGCTATGATGTAGTCTTTGCATTTTATAGAGATGTGAAGTGCCTTGTTGTGCCCTATTCCTTTAGATAATATCTTGTTATCAATGAATGTAAGATAATTATCAATTGTGATGCTACTAACAATACCACTAAGGTTTTCAAAAGAGATATTGTGAAAAACATGAGTTTGATTCAATACCTTCATTAACACCTGCTTATGTGGCTTAGAATTCAAAAACAATAACAATAATGAAATTGTTGCAAGTGTATGATTCAACTATTCAATCACTTTGAAGTCACTTTGCTTAATGAGTTTCAAGAATTCACAAGCTTTTTCTTTTGATACATTTTTCTTGTATGTCTTAGGCTTCTTTTTACCTTTTTCCATAATAATTTCTTCTATTATCTCTTTTTCTTTCCCTTTTCTCCATCTTTCTAGTTCTTCCATTCTTCATTTTTCCAACTCTTTAGGCTATAACAATGACCACTACAAGTAATGCTGCTAGTACCAGATATGTTGGTAGCAGATGATGCGAAGGCATAATTACATGTTACCACAATAAAGGAATAGTTATTTTCTAGAAAAACTTAACAAATATAGTTCCATGGCACTTTATTTGTCTTCTTATAAGGGAAAAGCCCATGTACTTGAATTTTGATAGGTTCCAAAGTGTGAGAAATGGGTACTTGAGGGGGTGCTAAAGCTATGTTTCAATTATAACGGATTATCAGTGTGCTAAAGGAAAAATAAGAGATTTGAGTGCCATTGGCCACATCACTTTCTTCAATTACATTTAGTTGGTCTTCTCCAACTCTAGAGCCTATTTGATCAAGCTACTCATCCATTAGCTTTTAAAGTAACCTTGTTACTTTTGTGAATCCTTCAATGGTATGCCCTTCTTTGCTTTCTCAGAACTCACATACCACATTGTTTCCATGATCCTGCCTTGGACCTTTCAATTTGTATGTTAAAGCTACAGGAATTCCATGTCAATGAGGGTTGTAAAAATAGATTTCAATGGCATCTTCACCTTAAACACTTTCCTCTTAATAATTTCTTTTAGCCTTCCTTTAATAGCATTCATTTGTGAATTACCATAGTCAGGTAGAGATTTGTGATGCATATTAGGTGTTTCTATCATTCACTTGAACCTCAACCATTTAGTGTCAAGTAGATATTATACTTTGCTCTTGAAAGTCAGACAATTCTCAATGGAGTGACTTATAGCCTTAGTGTGATACTCATATTGACCATTTGGGTCCTATGCCCTTGGATAAGGTGGTTCTATGGGCTTTATTTGGGTCAAAGCAACCTTTCCATTTTGAAGGAGTTTTAGGAAGAGCTTAGTATAGAATATTGGGATAGGATCATACTAGACAAACCTCCTTTCTTAGTCATTACGACCTCTTCTTGGATTAGCATTCTGATATGGGTTTTGGTTCATAAGTCGTGGCACTGGGGTTCTAGGGCTCCTATGGTTAGTGTTTCAGGGAAATGGGGTGATGTAGCACAAGGTTGGGTATATGAAAATTGTGAGGAGGAAGCAATATATGGATATTACATAAATTACAATTGAAATGGCTGAATGCAAGGGGTTGGTAGGGCTTCGCTTGCTGAGGTTTTCTTTCTTGCCTTTCATAGCTTGTGGCATATACCTCATCGTCCTTTTTCTTATTAACCATATTTGCACCCATCACTTGAATAGAATTATCAATAATTCTACCCACTTTGACCTCATGCTCAATTCTTTCTGCAAGGGTAAGGATGTTAAAAAAAATTTGATGATGCAATTACCAATCATTTGGTCATAGAAAGATGGGGAAAGAGTGCCAATGAATGTGGTCACTATCTCTTTGTTAGAAAAAGATGGAAGTACTTAAGTAGCTAACTCTCTCCATTATTGAGCATATTCCTTAAATATTTTATTAGTCTTTTTCTTCATGCTCCGGGGTTATATTTTGTTGGGGCCTTTATCAATATTATAATGATATTGGCTCAAGAAAGCATTAGTGAGGTCTTTCCAATATCGAACCTTATTATGATCAAGCTTTGTGTACCATCTACAAGCACCACCAATTAAACTATTGATGAACACAATTTATACATATTTTATATCCCTTTATATTTAGTCTTTTGTCATTTTTATGTGCTTAATTAGACAAATGAGATTGGTTTTGTGGTCTACTAAGTTTTTATGCTTAATTAAATTTATTTGGTATATTTCACTATTTTAGATTTTTAGGCATATTTGAAGTTTTGGGCCTTAGTTTTAGGTGATTTTTATGTCTTTAGAAAGCTAAGAGAAAAAGCTAGAAATTTCATACAGAGCCTAAAGCCCAGTTCGAATGTTTTTGGAGGTGAAATAAAGCTTAAAAGTCAGAACAAAATGTATTGCTCCAACCCAAAACCCATCTCAGTTTTTTCTTCATAAGTGGAGCTTGAAAAATCATTTTAGTACAAACTTAAGTCTATAGGATAGATAAGATCCACCCCCAACAACTTTTATTAAGGGCTTGAGGGAAAACTACATCGTTTTAATTTAATTGCATTGCTATGAACTTAAGTGTTTAAATTTGTTATGGGTCGGACTGCTCTAAAAAGCTGTCTTAAGTTTTAACCCATAATCTAAGCTGGGAACTAATTTTTGATGCAAGGTCAAGGCCATTGGAAAGCTAAGTGATAGACCTACATTTCATATGAAAAGTGTTACATCCAAATAGGCCTTTTTCCAACCCTAAACCACAGCCCAACTAAAGGGCAGTGCACTAAGCCTATAAATAGTTAGTTGAACCTCTCTTATAATATCTTTACACTCCTTTCTATGTTGTCTCTAATTTTGTGAAGAGAGGAGCTCTTCTAGAGCAAGACTCCAACCCTTGATTAGGTTTTCTCTTTCCATTTTATTTCTCTTTTATTTTTGTAATAATGTATAGCTAAACTCATTTCAACCTAAAAGAATTTTTGCACCTCTTCTATTCCTGATTGTGAGACCTGCTTTAATTGTCAGTTTATTCTTATTTTGAATCTCTTGAGCCTTTATTCTTATTACCTATAATTTCTATGGACAATTGATGAAGGGGCCCCTTAATTAATTGTTCAAAGTGGTTTAATGCTAGCTGAACTCCCATAAGCAATTTCATTGTTTCTGGCTATTTAGTTATGGGGTAGCAATAGGGTTTTGATAAGCTACTAGAGTGAGTCAATTCTCTTAGGGAATTAAGGATAATTAAGTAAGTTGCTACTGATTAGACTTAGTGCTTTTAGGACTTAATGCTATTGTAAATTGGTTGAGGTGCTGGGCTTTAGCTAATTTAACAATAAGTGTCAATTGAGTGTTGGGCTTGGTTGAATAGATTAAGGAGAAATAACAAGGTTTAATTAGGTGTTGAACTTAATTAATATCTTGGCTAAACAATCAAAGGGGGAATGAAATATTAGTGTTAAGGATTAGCCAATGAATTGGTTATAAAAGTCTATTAGATTAAGCTTTTCTCTTCAGTTTTCCCCATTGTTGTTTTTGTTTTGTTATGCATTTAACTTGTTTGTTTAAATTCCTAGTTTGGTTAGCATCCAGCCCCCATTATGTTACATTGTAACACAAAGGAATCAATCTCTAGTCTCTATGGACATGACTTGGAATCATCCTAGCTACTAATAGTTTTGGTAGTTCAGTATTATTTTTAGCTAGTTTTGACAATCATCAACTATCTTGAAAGAAATGAATGAGAAGTTTGTCATCATTAGCGTAAGATGCCATTTTTCAACCATATGAAGTTAGGTGATTCATTGGGCAAGTAGACCCATTAAACTTTTCAAACTCAGGTACTTTGAATTTAGGAAGAATAACCACATCAGCTACTAGGTATGGCTCTATTACATCTATGAACCCACATATGTTAGTCCCTTCTATTGTTCATAACTATTCTTCCAAAACTTTTAACTTCTATTGATCCTTAAGGCCATCATTTGAATCTTGTGTTACATTTGGATCATGGTTTTTATGTGAGCTGTGGGGTCCACCATCATTGTGAAATAGAAGGGTGCATTAGGATATTGATATTGGAACCCTAGGGATGGATCATAAGTGTTTGAGGACCGAATGGTGTTAGATTGCCCCTAAGTGGATTTGAGCCTGATGGTGGAGTTTGGTTTATGCCATAAGGAGTAAAACCAGGACAAAATTCAGGGTCTTCAAATAGAGGCATACCCTGATCTTGATTTTGATTATCTTATAAGGGTTTATTGTCATTGGCTTTCTTAGTCAAAAACCCTACAATCCTTGCAAAGTTGTTCCTTTAGTTCATCAATGTCTTCTCCTATTCCCTTGTAAACCTTCTCTTGTTCATCTATGACCCTTGCTTGAGAATAGGTCCTATATAAGTGTCATGGTAGTAAGGTTCATTTTTTAAGGTGAGCTATGATGCAGTACTTTTTATTAAACATGAGTTAAACTTAAATGAGTGTAAAAAAAGTCATAAAAATGAGGAAACCAGAAGTGTATGGATGTTGTGATGTGAATTAATCTTTCAAAGATAACGTTAAAGGGACATTAATTCCATACTAGTTCTCAAAAGAAACATGGATAGTCTATTCATTACAAAAGCAAATTGCTATTATAAACAAAAACAACCTTCAAACTTTTAGTAAAATCTACCCAAGTACTCTAAGTCTTTTGAAACATCAGCTAGGAATCTTTGTGTCTTGCTTAGTGGAAGGCTTGCTTCAACCTCACGTGCTTCTCTTGCTCTTTTTTGAGCCTTTTTCAGTAATCATTCGAGCATTTTCAATTAGCTAATTCAATTATTATTAAAGATCATTGTATTTTTCTTCAATTACATGTTTCTTTGATACCAATAGCTAGCATCTGCAATAGAGTGTTTTGTTAGGTTAATCATTGAATTTTATCCCAATAAACAATCAATTGTTCGTTTAGGCATTACAAGTCCAATTAAAGCAATAAATTCTCATGGTCTTTTTTTGCAACAAACTCTTTGGGACCTTGACACTTTTCTTTGAACATTTTTGTTTCATGATGTGCCCTTTGGAGTTCTTCATGACATTCGAAAGCTTTTTCCTTTTTGTGTTCTTGCAATTCTTGCACTATTTTCTCAGCTTGAGTAGCTTTACTAACCAACACATCTTTCAGAAATGACAACTTCTTGTTCTTAATGACCAACATTGTCTAATTCTTGCACAACTGATAATACATCACCTCATATCTTGCCTCCACTTTAGCTTGTCAATCAATCAGTTCATCAAACACATGTATTAGTGGTTTAAGACTATGACCTTGGGAGCGATAAAACCCTTTCCTCTACTAGATTGCCATAACATGTAGCCAAGGGTGGTTGCATTATTGCACGAGCCTACTTCCACACATCCCATGGACTTCTATGCCTCAATTACCTTTTTGACCTTTTGGTTTGTATCTTTATCTTCATAAAAAAAAGCTATGTTTGATAATCCATGGGTTATTAGAATAAATTGCTTAGATCCTAATTATCTTCTGACTATAGCAAGCGCATAACTTGTTACACCCCAAAGGCCAATGAGTGGGACCCATGATTTCTCCCCACATTTATACAAGATTGGAACATGACATATCTATAGAGCTCTCCATAAGACTTCTCCAATATTTTTAAAGTAATTGATATATTGATTTCTTGTGGGTATACATGGCCATTTTGCAACATTAGATTCTCGCAAAGGATTCTTGTTTGAATAAATGTGTGACTTGAATTCAATCTTAGGATACTAAAAACAACTCAAGTTAGGGAGGTGGCTAATCATCCATTCTGTTAACAATTGTCCACATCCAAAAACCTACATTTTCCTTCCATTCTATAATGGTTGAGGGACTTAATTGTTTTTACCAAAATTGTTAGGACAGGATTGACCTTATGCTAGATTTTCTCAAATAGTTTAATCATGTTAGCCTTAAAGAGATTGTTAATTTTTAAATGGATATCTCAAAGCCCTATGTTTATTTTGATGTTGAAAAACAACTTTGATA
>JANHAO010017609.1:0-13907 GCA_026873985.1 Saraca asoca
ATAATTATAATCTCTATTAGAATTATTAAATCATTGATTAATTAACACTTTTAATCACATTAGAACACTTAATTAATCATTTCAATATTGCAAGATGTTCACTAATTCAACACTTGAATTCAAAACATTTTGCATTCTAACTTTTCCTTTTACTTTGGATCAAAGAGATTCTATTGTGTATGACCTATTAGGTTTTCATGCATGTTGGCAATGAATCTATTTAAAACTTCTACAACCTTAATTGAATTAAAACTTTTTTTAGTTCAAGGACAATTTCCTTAAATTATTTAAATAAATTCTTAGATCATTATTGGCTTCTAGCAAAGCATCATGACCACCCAAATATGAAGAATAGATTTGTGGAAATCAAAACCTTTCATGATAAGATGTTAGTGTGTAATTCAATCCATTTATCTCTTGATATTCAAATTAGACTTAGGATATGGTTCATGTGCAACCCTAATTTGAACCTGCAATTATAGGTGCGTATTTGATTATGTATTATATCACAATTGATTATACATAAAACTCCTTATATATATCAATCCATGGGCCTATGATTTTGATCATAGCACAAGTAGCAAACATCTTTCAAATATTTTTCCTTGTTGCCAACAAAGATGAATCCTTTCTTGATCAATTACCATCTTCATGTATTTCGTAATGCATTGAACAATTATTCATACCTACACTTTAAGGGTGCAAGTCTAGAATAATATCAAAGTACAAAACTTTATACATAAAATATAGTGTTGATATCAAGTCTAAGGATCACTTACACCACTTTTCACATGAGAATTCTATTGACACATGATAACATTGCATATGGTTTATCATGCATGTCAATTTAGTCATATGTTTCATAAAACATACCTATAAGTCTTGTCTAGATATCAACATATCTATAATGTATGAGATCACTACATTTTTCTAAAAGAATGTGACATGGCATATGTTCGTTTATTCATGAATTATTGATCTCTTATTTTCTTAATAATTCAACAACCATGGATATTTAGAAATATAATATGTATAAATTGTTTCATTATTACAATCCCAATTGTAATTAATTTATACACAATCATATTTCAAAGACTTTATCTAATATAGCATACATATATCAAAACATATATATATTAAAACTAAATTGATAAAGAGGCCAAAATATCATATTTATTAAATATGCTAAGATATATAATTTCTATGCCATTACAATCGACTGTTTTTAGGGCATATATACTAACACAAAAAATGTGTAAAAGTTATAATATATGCTAAAATTGGATATGTATGATATGAATATGAATGATAAGATATGTGTATGAATAAGCATCCAGTTTACACTAATACACTTTACGATAGACATAGACCAATGATGAAAAGTACATGACATATGAGAGGCAAGTTAGTTAACATTAGTTAGACATATACAAAATGAAGAAATAATGAACAACTATGAACACTCGAGAAGGAGATAAGATAAGATGCAAGGATAAAGATCACACAAAAGTGACAAAATCAAAGATAAGAAGCAATTAGGCAATAAAAGGATAAAAACTAGAAGAGCTAGAATTAAAGGATAGGAATTAAAGAGAATGAAGGACAATCAAGATCAAGCAGTAAAAAAAAATAAAGAAGTATGGAAAGAAGGATAAGGATCAAGCTTAGCAAAGTAACCAAATATGTAAAAGGAGGAAAATGATAAGAGCACAATGAGGAGTTTAAAGATGAAACAACAAATTTTATATTTAGGTTAGGATAGAAACAAACCCCAAACCATAGATGTACTAGAATGCACACAAAAGAACAACTCGATGATGAATTATCTTAAGAGGGAGAATTTTTAACACCCTCTAAGGTATTTGATTGGACTCAGACATGAGTTTGGTGAGATAGCTTGAAGATTGATGGGTCAGATCTTGAGGGTGGATCGACTAGTTCATTAAGGTTGGTCAATCGATTGGTATCAAGTTAGGCAAAATCTAATGTAAAAGATTCGAGGAAATAAAATTTTAGTGTAGCCATGAGATCCCAAAATGTTGAAACCTTGTCGGGGAAGAGGTCTCAGCACATCCCCAATCTAAAAATGCAAATTTGGGGTAATTCAACCAATACATTTTGTTTGATAAATTTTACTTAGATCATGAAATATTACTTACTATGTGAATTAGGCATAATATTAAAGGAATTAGGATTCCCTCTAATAGGTGAGTGGAAATTTCTACCCTCTGGTTTCCTTTTCTATACAAAGATAAAATTTCAAATTAACCAAATGTTTTGTATGTGATGGAAAGAGAGAAAATTAGGCCTAAGAAAACAAGAGTTTTATGGTGAAAAATGATATATTTATGTTCTACATGAAAAGTCAAAACCATAAATAGAACTAGAATAGGACCTAAATATGATTTTGATATATGAACAGTCAAAGGAAAATTAACATGGAATTAAGATCATATTAGAAATTAGGAGCCATGATTATTGTTTGCTTTATGTGTTATATATGGTTTATTGCTTGTATGTATGGGTAGAATTAGCTTATAACTTAGCATAAGATTGAAGTATGTTCTAGAAGGATATTCTTAGATATCAAACTATATATGTTTTCATGAAACACAATTTCATTCATCTATGATATCAAATTTCCAATATTACTAGATCTCATGAACTCTAAAAATTATCATCAAACTTTATTTTTATATTCAAATTAAATACTTCAAAATTTCACTTTTTATATTTTCAAGTGTTTTTTTTCCTTGAAATTGTAATTTTCATAAATATCATATATTTTGTAAATGTTTTATTATTTTTAAAACTATTTTCATATTATTATATAACATTTCAAACACACAACACATTTTCAAGTTCAGCATTGTTTCTCTAAAAAAATTATTTAAGTTGATTTTTTGCATGATTTTTGTGAAACTTTCATATGCATCTAAGATTACATTAGGAAGAGTAAATTTCCATGAGAACATTAAGAAGAGTAATTGGTTAATCAATTTATTATGGGAAGAATATGATTTCCTTAGGGAAAACCCATGAAATACATAAAGATGTTTTATAAATGATTTTTATATATGAATTGGCATAAACCAAGTGGGATTTGGAAGACCTATATACACTAGGAGATGAATATTATTTTTCCTTCATTAGGGACAATGACTCATGATTCACGGTATGGTGTAAGAGGGCACACTTTATATGGTATATTGTTAGGGGCATACAACCTTACATAGTATGTCATTAGGGCACAACCTAGCAGTTATCACTTCTTTCATTGACCTATAGTGCTTGTATATGACTTATCTTGTAGGGTTGGTAAAACTCACGAAATTAGCATATGCACATAATGGGTAGCCTAAAGGTTCCATGCCATAACATACTAAGGTGGTCATTGCTTATTATTTATTTGATTAACTAGATGGTCCTACACTTATTATACTTAATCAGCCTTCCATAAAATTATCATAACACTCTTGCTTTATAAACATATGATCATATGATACATGATGTAAGATAAGATAAGAAGAAAGACTAGAAAGATAAGAATGATTAAAATTGAATGTGAATGATTATTCATATCTTATGTATGATATATATTGTGGTACATGAAATATATATTAGTATGACCAAAACATCCTTAACCTAAAGATGGGATGGCACATTTTTGCTCACTGAGTACTTAGGTTGTACTCACCTATTCCTTTAACAATTTCAGCTTAATGGAATCGTTAAAGATTTCTTAGATAGAGGAGACTCCTCAATTTACATATGCATGTTATCTGGTATATGGATTCCTTGATTCCTTTTTAGTGATTTGTGTCTGACTAGCTAGACAAAGGTCTAAACATGTTATGATTTATGTTTCACAAAAAGATTATGTTTAATTTCAAAATTAAGAAAACATTTTATGAAAATGATTTTTATTAAAATATTGCATATCATAGATTTTAAATTAAAGTTGTCAAATTATATTTTTTGCATCAATTTCAAGATTTTTAAAATAAGAAAGGTTTTATGATACAAGTATGCTTATGGATTTATGGGCCAATACCTGGTGACTTGTGCTAATCATATCCTTATAATTGGAGATGTGATAAAAACTTAATTCATTTCATGAATCGATTTGAATTATAATTTGAATTTTGGCACAATATGGCTCTAATACCATTTTTTGGAAATCTTGACCAAGGGAATTAAATTGTTGGTAGAATAAAAATTAATTTTAAATATGGATTTTTAAACTAAAGATTGGCTGCACTTTATTCGAATTAAAAGAAAAACAACTAGAATAAAAAATGTACCTTTCACTTGATTGAAATGTGTTTTGGAACTTCAAGAAGAAAGGCCCAAGCATGTCTCCTCTAAGGCTAGTCCATACAATAGGCCTCTACTCTACACTTTTATGTGCATGTGCTTTGCCCATTTTTAGGGAAAAATGATTGGAGAAAATTTTGATAGGTTTTGTGAGTCCCAATGCATGAGAAAAACATGAATGGTGGTGTGGCTACTAAGGCTTTGCCTCTTTATTTATAGTACCTCACAATATGCTATTAAAGTTTCACAAACCTTTATTAGTTAAGGCCCAATACTATAAGTAATTTCATAAACCCTTACTAGTTGTGGCCTAATATTAAAAAGGTGATTTTAATTACTTAAAATTCATCTAGACCAATTCACTATTTTATAGTCCAAATAATTTTCTCTAAAACAATTATTTCACATCCTCGCTTTCAAGGAAATGTGATTGGCACATATCACTTAGGGGTAACCCACAAACCCACAGCTTTTGACACAGATGCAATAAAAATACTTTATTAAATACTTAGGACAATTCAATAACAAAGTGTGCACTTAGTTTAAAATTGTATCAGAAATATCAAATATAGTGTAAACATAAATAAACTAAAATGGAAAAGAAATGTTTTTCTAAAAACATGATTCATAAAATAAAGGGTTGACCTGGTTGATTGCTAGCTCTCTACTCTAATTAACCCACATGCTAAACATATTCCTAACTTCAGTAAGTAAGAGGGGGTCCCACCTAATCAGGACCCTCAAAATTCTGCATGCAAGAAAATGAGGGATAAGTACAAACTACAATACTCAATGGATGTGAGGGCTTCTATCCTCCTTACTTTTTTACTTTTTGTTCTTTAATTTTCTTGTTTTAGGGCCATCTTCACAGTCTCTGGTATTAGAGCCAGGGGAAGTAAGGATAAAATATGAACTGTAAATTTTAATTGCCGTCATGAAGTTTATATTAGTCTTTGAATATGAATACTAGTTTTAGACAAGCTGATAGTAGTAAGTAAGACATGAGTTCATAAAGAGGTGTGTAAGTCTCAATTGAGTGAGTTAAGGGCAAGAAACCTCTATCTCTTATGCTCTTATGTTAAGTGTAACTAAGGACTAAGTAATCCAAATCCAAAGATTCATGTTGAAACACAAATATTTAATTCATATGGCAAAATAATTTACCACTCATATTGATATCTTTATGGAACCAAAATGCTTTGATATTAGAAGCAGAGATTTTACAATTTTCATGCATTGATTTTTATCTTCCCCGCTTTTCATTTTCATCATATTCATCTGCATCATCATCAAAAATCAAATTTAAAGAAAATTCCATATCTATTTTTAAAGAATAAATTGATTTTGAAAGTTTTAATTAGCAAATTGAAAATAGGGAGATACCAAGAATCCTAGACAAAAAACTTTACAAATCTAGCTTTCAATTTTTAAAGAAATCAACTTATATTGTCAAAACTAAAGAAAGATTAATCAATGTCAACCCTTTGAAGGTAGAATTTGTGCTTCTTTCAGAAAAAGACCTTGATAAACAAAAAACAAAATCTAATTTTCTATATCTTGGATGTGTTCAAATTGCTACAAAGCCCATGACAAGATTGACCTTAAACACTACTATATTGTTGTGCCTTAGAGATGGTAAGCATATAAATTTTGATGATTCCTTGTTGTGAGCTATAGAAACTAGCATCTCACAATAACCAATTTATTTCAATGCTTTCCATGGCATTTCTATTTGTTTTAGAGAAACACATAGAGATACATTATTAGTTTTAAATACCAAGTTGCATGGATACAACATGGTACTAGGATCCATCCCGGTAGTGATCACCTATATTACAATACCCAAAATTTAGGCATCCTAAAACCACCTAATTCTAGAGGTGAGACAACTTATTTTTTAATAGATACCTCAAAAGCTACAGTACAAAAACCAGTAACAATTCCTTAGGATAAGATAGAATTTCAATAAAAATGATCTTTACCCACAGCCACCTAACCTCAACTTCTGAGTCTGTAGGTTTCTATGATTATCCAACATGACTCTGGTTAAGTAAAGCTACTCTTTAGAAAGGATAGTGATAGCTCAAATATCCCCAGAATAAATGAAGTAGGAAATTGGCCCAAAATAGAAAAGCTTAGAAGATCTATAGCTTCTAGCTCAACTAGGTTAGTAGATATATTCAGCCTTAAAAGATCTTTATCTGCTATCAACCTTAGAGGAATAGATTATACCTTTAGGATTTCCAAACCAATTTACTCCAAAAATATTTCAAAAAGAAAAGAAGAAGTTGAAGACAACAAAGGTTCTAAAGAATCTTCTTTATCTCCAACTTGTTCTCAAATGGTGAATGATCATCTAGAAGTTAAATATTTTTTTAGCAAAAAGAATTTACTTTTAATTTTCAAATTGATGTAAAAATTTTAAAAGAAAACTTTTACTAAAAGGAATTTATCTTTCAGATAGAATGGTTTCTTTCAAATTTTCAAGGAATTTCCAAATAACACATTCATGATTCTTAGGTTAAATTTATGAGAAAATTTCAAACAAATATTTCATTCTTTGATTGGTTTGAAGCCCATGCTGAAGTTAAGCAAATAGATTACTTTTTCAATAGTCCAGTCAATATGAACCATAGACCTACCCAAATCTGGTCTACAATCAAAAGAGAAAAGTGTGTTTTAGAGTTACTACCTTAGAAACCTTTCTAAATAGAAACCACAAATCTAGACAAACCTATAATAGCATCACCTTTTAAGGTAAAAAAAGGTAGTTGAACCTACTTCTTTTAAAGACAAAATCTTTAGTGGAACAAAATAACTATACTAATAAGTATCTCCAAACCTTAGGAACTCAACTTTTAGCTAGTGAAGTTGTAGAATCCTTAAAAGCTTTAACTAGTAGACCAATAGTTCAACCTTTATGTAAATGCTTTGAAATCCCATAGGATAAATAGAGAAACCTTAATAAGGCCCAGAGATTTGAGGCAATAACTAAGATAGAAATAACAAGAATGATTGATCAAATAGATAAAAAGCTCTTAAAGAACCTTGTAGTTCCAAATACTCCTCTAACTGATAGGTCAAGTAGGAATAGTATAGGGAAAATTTGAACCTTAGACAAAGCTTCTGAAATATCTTCAGATGCTAAAGACATGAAAATAAAAGCCATCAAAATTGTAGCGAATTAGGGACCATCTAAGAATCCTCTACCAAATTTTCCTGACCAAACTTCAATAGAAAAACCACTCATTATTCAGGATTCCTACAACATGAGTAACATCTATGCATGGAACTTAGATGGCAAATCTGAATATGAGATCCTAAATCTTCTTCAGCAAATGACCATGGTTAGTACAACCTACCAAACAACCTATGGATATGATGATGCAATAGTTATCCATGTGCTAATAGCGAGTTTTACTGGCTAACTTAAAAGATGGTGGGATGAGCATCTCACACAAATCGAAAAAAGATCAAATTTTGGAATTAGTTAAGACTGATGCAAATGATTTAGCTATGTGCAATTCTGATGGAGATAAAATTTCAAACGTAGTAAATACTTTGATTTTTACAATTACCAAACACTTTATAAGAGATCCCATCCTACGAAAGGACAAATCATCTAAATTACTATCCAACCTTAAGTGTATAACCTTAGGAGACTTTGTATGATATAAGAATGCATTCTTCAATACGATCTACTTTAAGTTAGATAGCAACCAACACTTATGAAGGAAAAATTCCTTACAGGACTCCCTAGATCCTTAGGAGATAAGGTTAGGGACAAAATTAGAAATTAATTCAGTTAACAACCTACTTATGGACAGCTAACTACTTATGTCCATAAAGTAACTCTAAAAATTTTCTAAGATGACAAAATTCAGAGACAATTAGCTAAAGAAAGAACCCTAAATAGGAAAAAATTAGGATCTTTCTGTGAACAGTTTCGATTCATGTGTCCAAAAACTTTCAAAGCCAAACATAGAGGGCTAGATAAATAGGTAAAGTCTAGTAAACCAAACTAGGAGAAAAAACCCTACAAGAAATACCATAGGAAATCTAAATATACTCCTCCTCTAAATTAGGATATTAGGCCAATCTTTTCAAGTGCAATAGACCAAGTCATAGAGCCAAATATTGCAAATTGAATAAGAAACTTAGGAAATTAGAACTAGAAGAAGAAGTCCTGAATAGGATCAATAGTCTCTTACTTGAAGAAACTTTTGATAGTGAGAAATTCTCACCAGCTGTAGCAAAAGTAGAACTAGAAAATAGCAAAAGAATCCAACAAGATTATTGTTGTTCTTCTAAAATAGAATATACATCATCTTCTAAAAAAGAGGTAAATGTTCTTACCAAAGAACAAGATCTTCTTTTCAAAGTTATTTATCATTTACTAGATAAGGAACAAGAGAAGGATTACTTCTAAAAGCTTAAGCAAACCACAGAAAAGCCCTCCTTGCTAACCAAACAGACTAGGATAGACAAATACAACTTTAAAAATGTCTTAGATTTAGTTCAAAAAATATTAAACCTGTCACAATTCAGGATTTGTAGCATGAACTAAATCGATTAAAAGAAGAAGTGAAAGAAGTAAAATAGCAACAACAACATAATTTAATTCTTTTGACTTTTCAAAAAGGTAAACAAAAGGAATTAGAAATATAGGAAGAAGAAGTAAATGACCAAATTTTCAAAATCACTTCCAATATTTCTATCCAAAAGTGGTAAATCCCTATAAAATTAACTATCAAAGATGAATATACTATTGAGATTATAGTCTTGTCTAATACAGGAGTAGATCTCAACTATATACAAAAGGGATCAATACCAACAAAATATTTTGAAAAAACAAAAGAAGGACCTAGATCTGCCAATGGATTTAAACTCCAAATCCAATTCAAACTATCAAACGTAGTTATTCAAAATTCCTCTTGCAAAATCAATACTTCTTTTTTGTTAGTTAATTCGTTTCTCCTTTTATTCAATAAATTATGCCTTTTTCAGTCTCTGATAAAGGTATAATTACAAAAAATCGAGGAAAAAAATTACTTTCTAGTTTGTCAAAAAACCAATTTTCAACGGTTTGAATCTTGTCAAAATCAAAGAAAACCAAATTAATTTTCTTTGTGAAGAAATTTCTTTTAAAAAAGATAGAACAACTTTTGGAAACACAAGTTGTTCAAAATAAAATCGATTCTTTGCAAAAAAAAAAAAAGGAGTCAAACTCAAATTTGTTCTGATCTTACAAATGCTTTTTGGAACAAAAAACAACATATGGTAGAATTGCCATATGAAAAAGGTTTTTTTGAAAAATAAATTCCTACTAAAGCTCGTCCTATTCAAATGAGTCAAGAACTTATGGACTACTACAAACAAGAAATAAATGATCTCTTAGCTAAAGGGATTATCTGAAAGTCCAAAAGTCCTGGGTCATATTTTACTTCTTATGTCAATAAAAATACAAAAATAGAACAAGGAACTTTGAGGTTAGTAATTACTTACAAACCTCTCAGTGAAGCTCTTCAATGAATTTGGTATCTAATTCTAAACAAAAAATATTTATTAAATCATTTTCATTTTGCCAAAATATTTTTTAAATTTGATATAAAATCTAGTTTTTGGCAAATCCAAATTAAACCTGAGGATAGGTACAAAATAACATTTATAGTCCCATTCAGTTAATACAAATGGACTATAATGATGTTTAGTCTAAAAAATGCCTCCTCAAAATTTCAAAGGATTATGAATAATATTTATAATCTATTTACAAATTTCATCATTGTTTATATTAATGATGTTCTAGTTTTCTCTCAGAACATTAACTAACATTTTAAACATCTTAATGTTTTCTTAGAAATTACTCAAAGAAATGGTCTTGTTGTTTCTTAAAAGAAAATTTATTTGTTTCAAACAAAAATCATCCTTCTTGGATATTATATTTTTCAAAAGACCATTACCTTAATCGAAAGAGTAATCTAGTTTGCTGATAAATTTTCAAATCAAATTATTAATAAAATCTAGCTCTCAAGATTTGTTGGATACTTAAATTATGTTTCTAACTTCTTTCCTCAAATGTCCAATGTCATACATCTTCTGCGTGAATGTCTTAAAAAGAATCCTCCTCCTTGGAATGATGTTCATATAAATGTTGTTAAAAAGGTCAAATTTCAAGTCAAAAGTCATCTGTTCTTGCATATTTCTCATCCATCTACTTTGGGCGAATTCTCAAGCAATAGAAAAATAACAAAGAAAGCATTGTTACATTCACATCAATACATTGGAATGATGCATAACAAAATTATTCTACCATGAAAAAGGAAATTTTAGCAATTATTTTGTGCATCAATTCCAAAGTGATCTTTCTAATAAAAAAATTATAGTTTGAGTTGATTCAAATCTACAAAATACGCTTTACAAAAGGATGTTAAAAACCTAACATTAAAACAGATTTTTGCAAGATGGCAAGCCATCTTATCTACTTTTAATTTTGAAATATAATATATCAGAGGAACGTCAAATTCTATTCTTGATTTTCTAATTCATGAATTTTTGTAAGGGAAGTAATGCCTCCAAAAAAGGAGCAAGAGAAGAATAAAAATAAAGACCTGCAGTCAAGTCTAAAAACAAATTCCTCCCTTAATAAGGGAAAACAAGTCCAAAAACCAACTTCCAAATGCCAAACACCTGAGGACTAGGTCATCCTAATTGAAACCCTTCAAGCAATAGCCTTTCAAATGTCAAAGCCCTCAACCGTTAGCAAAAAATTATGGGCAGACATCATTGATGAAGAAGAAAATGCTAAAGACCAAAGACTTAATCTTAAGCCAAGCTAAAATTCTGAAACAAATTGAAAAATTAAAGGCCAAGAAAATCATCCCTGGTTCTTCTTCCAAACAAATTCCATTGTTGATTCTCAACCAACAAAAATTGTGACCAAATATCACCCAAAACCAGCTCCTTAGGGTATTATTCAAAGAACCAAAAAGGTTTTCCAAAAAAATATTTCCAAAAAATTTTCATGTTATCCCTAAAGCTTTAAACAAAATAAGGGAATTTTATGAATTAAAATTGTTTAACTCTGAGTTAGTCAAAATTGAACATCATATTTCCCTAGGGGATAAAACTTTCATAACCTATTCAACATTTCAAATTGAAAAAATTATTTCTCTAACTGATTAGGGACAAAATCTTAATCAGATAAAAAAAATTTTGATTCCTTGGGAACCTTATGGATATTTATACTAGGACCATAAAAAGGCCTAGTATAATACCATATATTATCAAAATAAAAATAAAAAACACTCTTGGTTGTTTTTCTTCAACTAGAGCAAAAAATAAAAATTTGCAAACTACTTTTTTAAATGATGGGATCTATACGGTACTATACTAGAAATTTTCCCACAAAAAGCTAATGATAGATGGAATACTTTCAAATCTTGTTTTGACAATTTAAATTATGAAAATTATTCAATTCTTTTTCAATTTTTCTCCAAAATTGGTCTTCCATGGTGTTATTTATGGGAGTACAAAAGAAAATCCACAGTCAAAATGGCCAGTTCTCCAACAATAATTCCATGTCAAGTGGTGGGAAGCTTACAAATATGCTAGTAAAGCTCATGTATATGAAATTCAGAAATAGTTTCTAAAGAACCATCATTTCCACAAAAATATGAAAGAGGGGACTCATCAATTTTTTTAAAATAAATCACAAATTGCAGCCTCTCTAACATCTATCTTCTCCAAACAAGAATACGTTTGAAAATTATAGGAGACTATTCAATAACTCACAAATACAGAAGAAGAGGAAAAATCCTATGCTTCAAATCCTTCAGAGAAAGTAAAAAATTATGCCCAATCAAATGAAGGCGATTACTTTGGTATCAACCTTAATGATTAGTCAATATAAATGACATGCAGATTCAAATGAATTCAAATTCAAGTGTCAGCACAACAAGACAAAATAATTTTGGCCTAACAACTTTTCAAAAAGAAGTCTAAAGATGCCACGACAACTTTTGACAAAATAAAGATTCCAAATCATGATCAGTCACTATAGCAGCACAGGTTGATAACTATACATTGTAGCAGTGCCACTTTATCATTTAACTGCACACTATAGTGCTACATTGTAGCAAATAGCACTATAGTAAACAGTAAATTTTAGAAATTTTCTATAAATAGACCCTAAATCCCAAATGTAAAGCATGTAAATGCTAACCCCTTATAAGCATTGCTCTAGAGCTATCTGGAGCCTTTGCCTAAATTGTAAGTTCTTTTATAATAATAATACAACTCTCTCTATTATTCTAATTTTAGCGGTCCATCCACGATCCTTACTTTTTTACTTTCTGTTCTTTAATTTTCTTGTTTTAAGGCTACCTCCCTAGTCTCTGGTATCACACACACACATTTTGTTTTGAAAATCATAATATACTCATAAGGTGTTAAGCAAGGATTTTGTTGTCACTCTTGTAAAATAAATCACATAAATTATACTGATACAATAGATTATTAGGAGAAGCAATGTCTTCTTAACTTTAACTTATCATTTAACTTCTCCTTTGGGACTATTTATAACTCGTTGTGCCTATAGCACCATATCTCTTGACCTCTTGTCACATAGGTAATCAATTATCCCATAACCCCTATCATATGGGTGACTATCTGTTTTATAACCCCTTGTCGTATGGGTGGCCACACATACGTCTCCTAGTGAACATTTATCCTTCAATGTCCATCTTTTGTGTTAATTAGCATACACATCCAACTTTATATTTCTTAAGGCTAATTATGCCTATCTTAACTATTCATCATGTGTAGAAAATATTTAGATTAATTATTAATGATATCATAATAAATATTCTATCCGTACTTTGGATTCTATCTTTTTGCCAAGCTATTAGCTAAACCTTGCCCTTGCATACATATATATAGTCATATAATCATCCATCCCTAATAATGTTAATTATTAGGCTCAAGGCATTGATCTAATTCTTCTAATTTTCTAATAGATAAAATACCTTTCTAGAGCATTTTCAAAATTTAATTTTCATACATAAAATGTAGCCAGGAGAGCAGAAAAATACACTCACTTTGGTAAGAGAGAAATCTTCTAAACTTAACCTTAGAGCCCTTATCCTTGTTTTGACATAAGCCTTTGAAAGACCATAACTTTGCGCTTGGTCATCCGTTTGGGGTGATTTTTTTTATTTTGTATAACTTTTCAAGATCTATACATTGCCCAGTCAGAATTGCAAAAAAAAAGGTCGTTTTGATTGATTTTTTTATATTTTTCTCTATTTCACTATTGTTTGACTAACTTTGATCACTTTTGTTAAGTTAAATTTGAGAATAAAAACATATATTTACATAAGATTTTGTTGAGTTAATTAATTGTTATAATTGGGTTTATGCATAACTCAGATGGAAGAGAAATGGTGTGCAATGGATGCTTGCATTCTTGTTACTCAGGCTCTCCTTTGAGAAGAACAGAGAATCCATCGACGTGAAGTTTCTCCACCAAATGGAACTTGTTTCACCATTTTCAAGAACCCAACTTTTCTAAGATGAACTTGCCTTCTTAATTC
>JANHAO010017610.1:0-13903 GCA_026873985.1 Saraca asoca
AACTTAGATGACAGTATATATCAAAAGAGAATTTGGAAATGAAAAACGTGTAAGCTTGGAAAAGATTTTACCTCGCAATAGGAAACGAATTTTGGCACACAGCAAATATGTCCGGTGACTGGAGAAGGAAACACCAAAGAAGAAGGAAACACTGGGATAGAGAGAGGGCGAGCCAGAGCGAGACAAAGAGGAAATAGGTTAGGGCACAAATCGGGCACGAGAAGACAGGAAAAAGAAAGGGAGTCCAGTGACCGGCTACCGACTGGGACGGTCTAAAAATTGCGACTGAATATTTCAGTCGCAATGGCTCCAGACTTAATATGGCCACCGAAATATTCGGTCGCAAACCTTTTTCCTAAAAAAAATTTAAACTTTCACAGTTTGCGACTAGACTACGATCGAATAGCGGCTAAAAAATTTGCCACCAAATATTTCGGTCTCTGATTCGGTCTCTAAATCATCAAAAAAAAATTTAATTTTTTTCTAGCCATTCAGTCGCAAAGTAGTGGCAAGTTGGTGGCAGTTAGCGACCAAATTATTTCGATCGCTATTTTCGATAGCCAAAATCCTTTTTTTTTTTGTAGTGTTAGCTCTTCCCCCTCTATCACCAGTGATTCAAAGGCACTTTCAGTCTCACTCTCTCGCCGACACAAAAGCCTAGCTCACTCTCACTTTCCCTCTCTCAGTGGTTTGAATCGATTTTTTTTTTTGTTTTACTCGCTCTCTGTTTCTATATAACAACTACTTTTCTTTTTAAATTTATTAACGATTTATGGTTTGTGTGAATGAGATGAATTGTATGTAATTATGTTTAATTGTATGCCCTAACTGTTTTTTAATTTTGGATTATACCAACTTAAAGATGTAATATGTAATAAGGTCGTTGACCCTTGAGAAATTAGATAACTTGCAAAAGGAAGTTGTTGTTACGTTATGTCAACTTGATTATGTATCTATTATACATGTAGAAAACTATTTAATTTTAACATGTTAGTTTTGTATAAACTTATAGGACGTTGAAGGAAATCAAAGCCCTTATACTCAAAAAGAAACTGACAACAATTCAAGATCAATGGCCAGGGTTTCTCTAACTCAATTTGGTAAAATAATGTATAGACTTATCGTTAATTTGATATGTTTTGATTTCAATTACTTATGTAATGTCTTGAATTTTTTGTTCATCCAATAAAATGCTTGATGTTGTTGATGTAGGACTAGACAACTCACACCTAAGAAGGGGTGAATTAGGTGTTTTGAAAAGTTTCACAATTTTTAGTATTCTTTTTGAAAATCTCTTTATTTTGGAAAGTCATGAGATAGTTTTAATTCAAATAAATGTAAGATAGTTTGATGAAGATATTTACATATAAGAAATAACAAATCAAAGTTCTTATGCAATATAACTCATTTAACTATACATTGATAAGGCTTCAATAAGTACATTCAAAGATGGAAATCACTTCTTTCAAGTAGACTGACTTCTAGGTAAAAAGATAAGTGATGAAGCACAGAATGCTTAACAAATTTCAACAATAGAAAAATAAAGCATCCCACAATCTCATTCATTGGCAAGAGCAAAAATAGATAACATAAAATAAATTGTTGAAAAATAAAGAGAATAGGGATAGAGAGATTCAAACACAAGATTTGTAGTGGTTCTCCTTAAAAAATTGTTTCCAATGTGTACATTCACTTCCAAACTCTCAACCAAGCTCGAATCCACTATAATGAAAACCTCCAAGTTTGGATTGGCATTTAAAGAAGCCAAATACAACGATTGCTCAACCACAACCCCTTTGAGATCCTCATTCAAAGAATAGAAAGAAAGAGCTCAACCATTCTTCTACCCTAGGTAAGGCTACTGCTAGGAAACTTAATAGTGTTTAAATTGATTACAAGAGAAATTTGACAAGAACTCAATAGTTCAAGATGCAAAAAATGAAGCTCAATAGGATTAGATTCAATTAGATTTAGCTCAAATGTAAGACATGTAGTAAAGAATTGAAGAACAAATGTATTTGATAGTGTTTGGCTCTTAAGAGTTAGGTTTTCACATTGAGAAAATGTATGAAATGAGTATTTATAGCAAATGAAAACACACAATGAAAAACTAGCTATTATGTACAAAATTTGAATGTGTGATCATCATTGCAAGCATGATTGCAAATTCGAAAATTTAATTTTGAGCAAAATTGCGATCAGAATTGTGATATTCAAAGTTGAATGCATTGATTTGAATGGCCAAAATGCAATGCAAAATACGATTCTACTTGCATAAAATTACAAATCTTCAGTAAATCCAAGAATACATGCAATCAGAATCACAAAAATAAAGTTTTGAAGGATTGATTCGAATTATAGTAAATTAGCTTAAATCTCGATTCAAATTGCAAGGTAGGAATGCTTACTATGTTCTCGTGAGCATAATCATGAAAATAGTTAAAAATATTAAGTCAAATCGCAAGGCTTTGAGAATGAAAATTAAACTTTTGCAATTCCATTTCAAACCATTTTGAACCTTATAAAAACAATTTAAAAGCTCAATTTCAAGCTAAATAAATATGATAAATCATTTAGTAAGATGTTGGAATGTTTTTAGTATAATTTTTCAAAAAAATTTTGATTAAAGTAAGAGGTGACCCTTCCAAAAACAACTTCCAAATTTGAGCTAATTCTAATAAATCTAAACATTCACAAAATATATTAAGCAAAGCCTATTCTTCATCTTCAACTAGAAGACCAAGGTCATCCACAAATGATCCATTGAGATTAAATCAATCCAGTTCAACAAAAATCATTTGTTGTCATCAAAATACAAATTTGCTCAATTCAAAAAAAAATAAGAGCTAAGGATAATAGTTAAAATTAAAATTTTGTTGGGTGATTGGAGATTTTGGTTTGATGGTTGTTTTACAAAAGTTTAAATAGTAGCAGGTTTTTGTAAAAATGCAACTAGCAACATGTTTTTTAGAGAAAAGATTTTATTTTTTTTTTATAAAAAACTAAAATCTTTAGTGATTTTTCATGTCGGTTCCATAGCTTAGCCAACGTTGTAACCTTTTTAAATAATTATTTCATGTTGATTTTTTTTATTAAACAAAGATCTATAAAAAAAGAGTTTCAAATAAGAAGATGTTGGTTGTAGATTAAAAACTAACTTCGTTGCTTACTTTACATGTTGGGTGAAAATCTGACATAGATTGTTTTAATCTACAACATCACTCTGATAGACGTGGATTGCACAAGGTGAGATTCTTGCTCATGCCAATGAAGTGTCACCGATACATGGGCACTCGTTATTCGTCAAAAGCTAGGACCAATAACATGACCAACGCCTTTAATCAGGTAACCCATTCACAGACTTTCATTACATTCTTTACCAAAACTCTACTTCTGAAGCTAATTTAAGTGTCGAAACATGTTTGGCGAACTAGTTCCATTATACACTGATGACCTTTTTCCTTGTGCGAGCAGCTATCGACTATTATACCAACTCCAACCATTGTACGACTATAGTTGAAGAGTTTCAAGTAACAATGAGACAACTTAACCCTCTGATAAACTTTGGTTTTGTAAAGGAAAATTACAAAGTTAAAAGTCTACTTTTTTATTATTAAACTTCAAGCATTTTACATAGAATTTAAATTTGATCCAACATGAGTGTAATTTTTTTCACACAATCATTGAATAGGAAAAAAAATGGGAGTAATTACAAATTTTTATCTACAACAAAACAATTTCAACAATTTTCTAATAATGTGACAACACATAAATAAATGATAGTATAAAACTCTTTTATACCATTAATGGATGGATTGGATTTAAGTCCTTTTATATATGCTTTAAACAAATGAATTTATTTTGTAAAACAATTTTAATAATTATTTCTAATATTAATTCCAAAATTATAATCCATTCATATATGGGTTAAAATTATTTAATAAAAGAAGACCGAAAGTAACTGAACACACGGCACTTGAATAAATTATATTCTTGGTTCTGTTTTGTCACCCTTTACTTATGATTTCCAAGATCATTCATAAAAATCATGTTCAAATTTTATAAATATAAATTTGAGATTATTAGTTACGAAATAATATACATATTTATATATTATGTAAAAAAAAAATTACAATTTACTCTTTAATAATACAAGTCGTATCCAATTTGCCCAAAATGTTACATTGTCAGTTGCATCTTAATGGACTTTGGCCAAGCATTGCATTTTAACAACCAAATTAGCAAAAGCGACCTTACGTTACAATTATGGATTAACTAATCTGCAGGAAAGTGGGGGATTAAGTTCAAGATTGAAGATAAAATCTTTTATGCTTGAAAATGAGAAGAATTAGGAGAAAGAAAGTCAGTATCAGATCAAGAATTTGGACATTAAGAGGCCAATTTCAATTTATAAGTGGTGAAAAATAAAATTATTTTATAAAATATTATTAAATAATTGATTTTAACGTAATATAATTGAAATATTATTTTCAGAGAAATGAGAGATTATACATGAAACTTTTAAAATTGTAATAATATACAAAACATATAAAAAAATTATATTTAAGTTATTAGATAATATAACCTTTTCTTGAAATAGATGTATTAGTTTAAGCATGAGTATTATAAAGGCCTAGGAATTTTAAAACAATGAAAATGGCTCATAAATTTTACCATTATCGAAAGTGAAAGAAAATAAGTTGTTTAAAAATATTGGAAACCGAAGCGAGACTACATTGTATTCTACACTACCAAGAATATATAAGCTGAGCAGTCACTAATGACCGACCGTGTCTCAAAGCATATATAAATTGAGTAGTTTGGAGCATGAACCATAATCTCATTTTCTGTTTGTGCTGCTTTGAAAGAGAGAAACACTACTGGAATTGTGGTTTGCATTCTGTTTAGATGTTAACTTAAAGTAAAGTTTTTAACTAAAAGGTTTATTTACCTTAATATATTTTTAATGTTGAGCTTATAAATTTTTCTTTTCTTTGGTTGTTGCAAGATTTTCTATAACTAAAATACTAGATCCTAGTTTAAAGGAAACAAGGCTCCTAGGTTGTATTTGGGGAAAACACTTTCCTCGTAAAATGAGTAAGAATTTCTACTTCTGATAGACTCCTTTTTAATAAAAATGTATACATATGATATATTTTCCAAAAAATTCAAATATTTTATGATATGATTGAATATTAAACATGAAATTGATAAGACTTTTAATGCAATCCTGGGGTGACAATGGGTGATAGTTAGGCCTAGAGATGTATGTTTTGCCAATTAGCTGTTGTATTACAAATTCTTGATATTTGCTTCAGGATATATAAAAATATGGATAATGGAAAATCTACAGTGGGCCCAAAGACTTTATGTAACTAGACCTAGGAGTATTTAGGTCTAGAATAAGATACATATACAAGTTATGTTGTGATTAGATCAAGGCATAAATAAGGATAAATAGTTAACATGTCAATGTTAGAATTGGCTACAAGTGACTTTGGCATAGTGAAAGAACCTTTAGGTATGAGCTAAATTATAATAAGGGGTATTTTTATGAATTAGCTATTTCATATGATAAGTAAGTTTAAGATAGCCTCATAGATAGAAATCTAGTTTATGTAAGATAGCATAGCAGACTAGGGGTCATACAAGACACGGTGTGTATCAAGGGTCACATAAGATACGGTATAGATTAGGGTTCATACAAGGTCAATATTCCTAACCTATTGGTGTTAGTTTATGTATGATTATGTATTTATATTTATTACTATAGGTATGCTTGTAGGATAGGTAAGTTTTATGATGAACATGACCAAAGCATTATGCATAACTATTGAAAGTATGACAAGAGTGTCATACATGGCTTATGACTACCTTAAGGTAGAAAAATGAGGACAAGATTTTATGATGTACTAGCTCAGTAACGTTAAGAATGTCATGTTGTATGCTTACATGAATGCATGACTATATGAAAGTTGTTTCTCAATAGACCTAGTTGTTTCTATTGTTAGAGAAATACCAAATATGTATGTATGGCTAGAAAGGATAGAACTTATGACATAGTAAGACTATGCATGTATGATTGGAATAAGTAGAGTTTATGATAGATCAAGACTGTGCATATATGTCTAGAAGGGAAATAATGTATGACATGATGTATGTTAGAAAGGAAATACATGTGAAAATATGAAATATGATTATATGTTATGTAGTTGTGTACAACCAAATATTTTCTATCCAAAGTTTGGAATAGAAATTTCTCTCATTAAGTGGTTGTATTCTTTCTATTCTTTCTTTTATAGAAAACGACAATTCAGTCACCCTTATTAACTCAGGGCTAGCATATGCCTTGTATAGGTAGGCAATCTTCAATATGTGATTTGTAGATAAGTGATGTAATGATACCAACCAAGCCAACCTAATTTATGTTAGACTATTTTATTTTGAATTGAATATAACTATATCTTTAGTATTCTTATTATCTTTATTTCAAATTTATTACACAAGTTTTTCATTTTGTACACATGAATATTCTATGATTGAAAGCTTGATATTGATTATTATGGAAATTTCACGAAGTTTTATTGAATAAAACATTTTATTTTGTATAAATTTAAATCTTTATGAGTTCAGGGTTCTTGGATTACTACTTGATAACTTAAGCCGATCACGTTCTCAAATGGGGGTGTGACAATAAAAAACAATAAACATTAACAAAACACTCTCTCTTAGTGGTAGAAACCCTAAACCATCGACTGGCAGCTCATTGGAGTAGCAGCCATTTGCCAAGCCTCAACTTGATGGACGACTTTAGGCATCCACACCCAACCGGTTGCTATGCAATAGAGGAAGATCTAAATCTATGCCTTAGTTTTGCTAGCAAACTCCAAGGACATTAGTGGTTTCAACAAAGTAGAAGTATGGTTTTTTTTTTTGGTAAATATATTAGAACAAACAGACTAATTACTTTCTACCTGGATATTAATAGTTTTAGGTTTCCTTTCTAGAGGCCCGCCTTTCATTACTGAGTATATATTTACTCTTAGCCTAAGTTGTAAGAATTTACTTAAGTTTTTGGAACATTATAACTCTTGCTTCTATTTTGATGTGTTTTTATTGTTTGATTGATTGCTTTTGGCTGCTTTCACTGTGGTGAAAATTACTAAGTTTGACGAAAGATATTAACTTTTCCCAAGTCAAGCATTTGATTGATAGTCTTTTAAATTCTATTTTGAATCTATTCACAATATGTCTGACGAAAAGAATAATTTGGGATTAAACAAGGGATTCTTGGCAAAACAAATTGTGTTTTGCACATAAGATAAAGCATACTTGCACAAATAACAAGCTCGGACCAAACCTTATCTCTTTAATGGTCTAAATGAAGAATGTGTAGACTTAGTAATAGGGGATAATAGCCAATAGTACTCTGTCAGTGATTTAGAACTGTTCAACTGGAAAGAAGAAAATATTTAAGACAATCTTGTCATTATGAATTTATGTAGGGCATTTACTTGGATATGTGTTATAAGTTGGCCTTGTGAACCAATTCGGTAGATAAACATACTCAATTTTAGATGAAACTTAGTTTAAAAATCAAGCATGAAGAGGATGCTTTGTAATGCGAATTTGAGAGTAGATGCACTCGTAGATATTTTTACAAATTTTTTCCTTTTTAGGGGTATTTGTATCATTTTAGTATCAATTGCTTGTTCAGTACGAGTAGAAAAATATGTGGTTCCGATCCTTGTATTTTTATTTTTGCGCTCATATGAGATGGCGCATTAGAATCCTTAGGAGTTAGGAAAAAAATCCTTATCCTTATGTCTATTCGAAAAAAGTATATCTATTCTTGCCATTAGAGCTTTTACTTATAATGCTCTTTAAGGGGGCGCGTCCAGTGACCAAATGGGTACTGTGACTTGGGCTAAGGATTAAAATGTGAAGCTTAGAGATATTTCTCTTACACATTCAAAACTATATAATGAGGCATATATTAATAAAATGAAATTGTTCTTCTCCTTATTTTTAAAAAGTCCATTCTCGATATGTACTAAAGTTTTCTTGTATGACATATTTTTTGAGACTTGATATATGCTAAAACTTCAATTGTACATTCATGTTTGTTTGCAGACATGTTACACATGAGATTTTAGTTGTGTGAGTAACAAAATGCTCAATGCCTTCATTATCTATACAAGTAGGGCTAGAATTTATTAGAAGGCTGGCTTGTTGGCCAAGGATTAGCAACATGTGCCACACAATTTCGGCTAGAAAGTTACTGGCCCGGACAATATGGAAGGTGTTTGGATAAATTTTGCTACTCAATTAGAAAGGTTTGAGGAATATTGTTTTGGTGTTGTTGCTTAAACTACATCTGAGGATTTTGCGCAATCTTATTTGGAAGGATTGTTTACAAATATTCTAATTATAGTTGTTAAGGAAAAGTATTATCTCAAAATAGATATAGAATCAAAGGCTAATAGGGGTGAAGTAGTAATAGAAAAAGTCTATGATATGAAAGATATGAATCAAAGTTTGGTCTTCAAAATACTGTTACACAAAACATTATTGACGATGTGAACGGCAAATTGAAACAATTAGAATATCAAAAATTAGAATTTAAAAACCATATTAAGGTACTAAATAAGTAAGAAAAAGCAAGTTTTACCATAAGCCAGTGCAACAATTTTGGAAAAAAATGTGAGGAAATTGCTTCATGCTCAAAGGTGCAAAGCTTTTATCCCTTTTGATGCCTAATGCGAGTTCTCTTTGAAACGGAAAAGATTGTGAAAGTTTTGCTCGAATTATGGTTAGCTAGGTCATGTTGCAACACATTGTACACATTGTACCGAACCTCAAGTTGATGGAGCTTTTTCATTGAATCTCCATTGTCTATTTTATTTTTAAGGTCATACGAGACCCCTTCTCTCTTGACAGGCTGGGACATCACTTTATGATTTACCAACGTCACCACCTATCACGACATAATTAGGCTTTGCTCGGTTGCAATCACCTATTACTCAGAATTAGTTTGAGTCTCAATCCGTGGACTCTTTTTTCCCTACTTCTCTGTGGCAATCCATCTGGAAAAGAAAATTTATGGTAGTGAAGGTGACTTGATGTTGGTTCATGACACTCTCTCCCTATACTTCTGTGTTTCACCCAAATAGGAGATTTAGATCTCTATTTTCTCATAAAATATCAGAAACAGAGCACTCGAGAATTCCATAAGATTTATGAAGAAAAGAAAATGATGACTCATCTATCTACTTTCAGCGTGAATGAGAAATTAAAATGGTTGATTTTTTTGAGAATGGATTCAGCGTGAATGAGAAATCAAAATGGTTGATTTTTTGAGAAGGGATTGTGAGTTTGGATTTGCTTGGAAGGATAATGGTGTACTCCATCTCCTCTGTGTTCTTTTTCTAATTCTCTAAATTTTCTTCTTATTACATATACTTGAGATTTAACAAAAATTATTAAATTATTGCAATGACGCTTCACTCTAGACTAAACGATCATCTTAAAAAGATGATAACATTTCACTTAGAATTGGACGACCGATTTAATTAATCACTCTTGTCGGCCCACAAGAGACAATAACATGGACGAGCGGCCATAAATGGTTGAATAAACAAGTAGACATCCTACCATGTGTCACACTTTGGTTGAAACTGTAGACCCCTCATTTACGTTGTATATCAAAATGCTTGGGAATCACACAAGTGAGTCTCAAAATCCATACTAGCTAGGCATCCAGATAACCTTACAAATAGAGACCTCATCCTGCATTTGGGCACTAACGCATACACCTTGTTATCCTCACAGATCAGTGGGATTAGTGCTAGTAGCTTCAGTTATAAATTTGAAAAACTCCTATGAAATTGTATCTTACCCTCGAAGGAGAGAAAAAACATAGAAGAAAGAAAATGAGAAGAAAGAAAATGAGAGGAAAGGAAATAAGAAAAAAAAAAATTGTAATTTTGTTATTTGATTGGATAAAAAATAAAAGAAAAAGAAAATAATCATTGTTACCTGATTTAAAAATCTCATTTTATTTTTCTTGTTTTTAGAAAAATCGAATTCATCATTCATTTGAATTGCTTTTCTATTTAATCAATTGTCTCTTTCAAGTTTGGTGAGCAACACTAAACAGTCCACCTACAGAAAGCACCCTAATGAAGATCCCCACAACGGAAGCCATTGTTACCTTGGTTGCCATGATGACTCATTGTGGTGAGTATAAGCAAACTGCACATGGTCTCCAATCTGCAGAGAAACTACTGAAGCATTGTTTCCAACGAACCGGTTAACCAGCGCCGTCGCCGTGATCTTCTATGATGGCGTGCGGCTGCCGGCGGCAACCAGCTCGTCGGGAGGAGACACAAATGAGCTGCTGAAAACTCCTAGCATTTTCCCTAGATAGAAATTTCTCTCTCCTGCAAGAAAACGACAAAGAAAATAAAATAATCCTGCCCCTCTCTCTCAGTCTTACCAGAAAGTTCAGAACTTGGATTAATGAGAAATGAGGATGGAAGAAGCTGTTTCTTCAGCTTTTCTGCGCAAAACGGGCAAGAAAAAATTTTGCTGGAGCCCACCTCCAATTTTTTAGTTTATTTTGTTTTTTTGTTAATTTTCTTTTCTCAACCAAACAGTCTACTACAGTGTTTTCTGCCTTTTTTTTTTTTGCAGACCCATTTTTTCTTTTCTCTTCATTTTCACCCAAACAAACAGGATGGAGAATTGGCAAATAGGTATGCATCAATTGCGACTGGATGCATTCAAATGTGCTCCATTATCGCCACATTAGACCGCAACGCCGTCCTATTGCGCCCGTTCAGCACCACAACCTCTACGATTTAGGAACACAACGCAAAATCGGACTGATGCGAACCGCATCTGCTATGTTATACCCACAATTTATGTAGCGGTCCGTTTTAAATCCCTGCTATTAGTCAAGGTCAAGTTTGTAGTTGAACCTAGTTGTAGGTTTCTAATTGCTACTTAGCATGTTGCAGGTATGTTTTATCATGACTTAACCTTTTTTTTTATTATTGATTTAAGATTAATTTAACTTAAAATTAAATTAATATTACATTAAATATTATAAGTGCATCATAAAATGTTACAACCTATTACAATTTTGTTTGCCACGTAATCACAAAAAGTTGTAACATACAAATTTTACGACTTCTTGCTAAAAAAGAAGTTATAACTTTGATTAAAAAAGTTTAGATCTGTTTTAGTTGTAACCATTTTTTATTAATATTATAAATTTTGTATAAAATCACGCAACTATTATTGAAAGAGTTGCAATTTCTTACGGTTAAAAACATACAACTTTTACGGAGATTATGCTCATTAAGTGTTGCAAGTATTATAACAGTTTTCGCAAAAATTCTTGTAATGTAATAAAAATTATTATGCAGAGAAGCAAGATTGTAATTCTATTAGGAAAAGTGGCAACCTAATAAAATATTTTGTAATTCATAATTAAAAGTTTGCTTAATTGACATTTTGGTCATTTTAAAATATAAATTGAATGATTTTGATTCTCTTAATTTAAAATATTTGATTTTGCTTTCTTTAATATTTTAATCAGTTTAATTTTGATTATTCTATTAAATTTTTATCTAATTATTAACAGAAAAACTGACATTAAATCATGAGACATGATTTTATTAATATAACATATTTTTTATGTTTTAATTTACATATATATAGTGACTAATGATGTAATATATCTTTTTGTGCATACAAAATAGAAATGAAATTGAGGAAAGAAAAAAGACAACAGTTGATGTATATATATTAATAAGATCAATAAGAGTATAAAGGCATAGCACCATGGATAAAACACTTCATTTGACTTGAATTTAACTTTTTTTTTTTAATAATTAAATGAGAGTTTCACGAAAGAATCAAAGTTAAATTCATTGAAATATTTAAAAGATCAAAATCAAATGTATTAAATTAGAAGGATCAAAATAATATAATTTATATTTTAAAAAATCAAAATCAAATATTTTAAATTTAGGAGAGGATAAGTAAAACCATCATTGCTAAACTATCATGAAGTTTAATTATTTATGTTATCTACTAAACATTATAACAGTCATTAAAACCTCTGGCTATAGTGAAATTTAAGGACGTTTTATGCTAATAAACCACCGTCGGATATCCATTTTTCAGTATTGAGGTGACACTGAATCAATAAAAGTACCAAATAATTCATAGTTAGTTCAGTCGCATTGTTTGATTAATTTCAAATTCCAAGTCGCACAACAAAACTGAAACCATAAAATATACACTATAGGAACGAGATTGAACGTTATTATGTAAATTAACTAAAGAAAATAGGTTATTATAAAGATGAAGTATGCCACTAGTGGTGGGGCTAGTGATAATGGTCCAGTGTCTAGATAAAATTTAGGTTCTAAGTCACTTTTTTAAAAGAAAAAAAATGCCATTCCTCAATTAAAACGTATACTTTAATGTGAATGATTTTCCATGTTTCTATTTTATTTTCCATTTTATTATTTGTACCTCAATATATCACTCTCTATTTCCAAAATTAATTTCTTTCTTACCGTTGTTAATTGCACACATAATATAAGTGTGATGAACCAATTGATCATAATTTGCATGACCCCTTTGTATAAGAGCGAGCCCACCATCAATAATTTATTAATTCTTAAAATATTTTCTACCTTATATATGTATTTTTTTAATTATCATGAAATATTGGAGTAAACTAAATCTGAGTAAATTAACTACTTCAATCATAAAAAGTATACAATGCATAATTTTCAGAGATTTTTGTCACTGAATTGACAATTTGATTTGAATTGTTAAAATTAATACAGTTATTTATCTTTTTTTATATTCAAAATAATAATTTAAATATATTATTCCATCAAGATCAGTCGGAAGAACAATAATACGATCCGGAACATTTTCCATTAGCTTTGAGTGAAGATGACTCATTCAACCAAAAGAAGGCACGGAAAATTTTATTACATGCCCTGAACGTCAACTTCTTTCAAAAGGATTTTAGATAGCGATGATTAAGGTGGTTGTTGGGTGGCATCGGCGCCTAAATAGCTGAAAAAAAATATGCTCAGTTTCAAATTAATTAGCATTACACTATTAAAATAATTATAGTAATGTGATAATATATAAAAAAAATTAACATGAAAAAACTTTCAAATTTTAGAGAGAATATTAGGATGAAAAAAGATCCACTATATCATTAAAATTATAAGATAATTTGTGTAAAAGTTTTTTGATAAAGAAACAAAAATAAATCTCATGCATGCTTCTAAACAGACATGAAACATAAGGATATATTTGAAAAACGGAAGCAAAAATATACTTCCGGTCATTGCTTATAAGATCGGGTTGGGATGTCTCAATTTTTTCAAAAGGTTTCTCACACTTTTCTCTTTGTGTTTGATGGTGTATAAAGTCTGTCAAAAGAGCAGTGAAAGGATCCCAGAGAGTTGATATATATATATATAGCCTTTCTTCCATCAAGAAAAAGTTAAATCATTACCACAATATTGAATGGTCATTGCAACCATTCAATGAATCTAAACAGTTGCACCATTCAAAAGGATAATATACATTGTAGTCATTCAATGAATCTAAATGGTTGCAACATTCAAAAGGGTAATGTACATTGCAGCCATTTAATAAATCTAAATGGTTGCACCATTCAAAGGATAACGCAAAACGTTACATTCTCCCACTTGGTGCAAACATTCATTAGATAACTTGCAAAGAAAATAAATACACGAATCATAGTGATAAGTTCTCTAAGAACGAGTAATATCAACTATGTATCACAATGTACTTAATTTCTCAAATACTTAATGTGGTAACAAAATCAATAAACCTT
>JANHAO010017611.1:0-13913 GCA_026873985.1 Saraca asoca
TTTACATACAATAATGCGTGAAGCATTCATTACAATTTCTGAAAGGAGAAGAACTCATCCCACATACAGACCTCAACAAGCGAGGCGACGGTACATCAGGGGAAAAAGATTGAAAGCCTACAATTCCTGCAAAAAGTCAGCTACCAGTCATCGGGCTCGCAGAAGAGTAGCAGCCCCAGAGTTCCTCCTGCTTATTCCTCTGACTCGTCCTCCTGAGCCAGACCCAGAGCAATTCAAAAAGTCATAAAAGCTGGCTGGCCAGGTAGCAGCTCCACAAGCAACGGCCGGAGGAGGTGGCCAGAAGACATCGTGAGAAGCTCGTAGGAGCATGCCAGGTAGATCCTGCGTCGGAGCCACGTGCAATGGGCTATCCACATCTCCTGCGACCCTGCAACAGGCCATCCATGTCTCACCAAGCTTCGTCGGAAGCCAAGATACCAAAGCACAGGGGGCTCTTCAGTCTCCTCCATTAAATTTTCTGGGATGAAAGAAAGAATGTCCCAAGTTATAAATAGACTCGCTTAGCCCTTTGAAGAATCCAGAGAATCTGATCTGATCTTCATCCAACGGCTTGAAACGAGTAACGCCACACTAACGGCCGAAAATGGCAAATAGGGAAAAGTATGGCCTAAAGCAGAATGGAAAGACATCTGATACGACATCTCATTCAAAGAAGGACACTGGCTGAAAATACGAATCAAGTTTCAGAAACATGCAACTCCCGGTCCGTAAAGCAAATCGAGAGTTGGGGGGCTTATGTTGTATACAAAAATTGGCCTTGCAAGGACGCTCCTTCGAGTATAACAAAGACCAAGTCCCATGCTCCAGTAAGTGACAACAGCCAAGTAATTTCGAGCACCAAGCCTTGCCTCGCTCGTTGCATCACAACGACGCTGCGAGGAGGTTCGGACACATCCCGCGAGACAACCTCCCCCACGAGGGATGAACCAGCGAAGAAGTCACAAGACTGAATCTTCAGGTAATCGGCCACTCCATTCAGATCGCCTTCTCGCACTGCGATGCTCGGAACCTGCGACGCTTCTAAGCTATAAATCCCTTGTCCTGGATACCGAGCGACAAGCACAAGTCTACCGCCAGCCTAAGGGGACAGCGTAGCAGCCTACTATCTGTAACAGCCAAATTGTAGCCCCCTCACTGTCTTTTCTCATTTATTATTTAATGTAACACAACTGTAGCTAGCAATTAATGCATGTAATCCCTCCTTTCTCTATAAATAGGCTTACGTTATTAGTAAGAAAAAGGAGGGAGCAACTTGTAAGCAAAAACTCTGCAAAACACTTCATATTAATAAAATCTCTGCTGTAAACGTAGGGTCCGGTACTGCCCAAATTTGGCCGAACCACGTTAAATGTATTGCTCCCCTTTTTCATCTTCTTCCTCTCGGTCCTTTTGCTTCTGCACTTCAGAGGCAGCATTAGATCCCAGAACTCCTTTCAGTTGGCTGGAATTCGAGTCTCCTATACCAACTGAATTTCACCGTCAATAAGAAGATTGCTAGTTCCTTTGACTCTTTTGGTCACGAGAGCAGCGACCTAAAATTTGTTTTTGTGAGCAGTAACCTAAGGAAACTTCTTGATTGGCTCTGCTCGAACGTCTAGCTTATTGTTGCTAGTGAATGTTTTCAGGTATAGCAACCTCAATTTACCTTTGCACACCCTAAGCTTGTGCTTGTGCTAGCACTATGACTACTCTAGTCAATTCTCCCATCATATTTTTCAATCTCCCCTAGTGATGATGCTAGGTTTGTACTCTATCGAGCCCATTAACAACAGTGGCAAATTGATAAGAAACAGCTTGGGGCAAGCCGACAGTAACACCCATGACAGGAGCAGTAGGGGAGTCTATTGTAGACACATAACCTTTCAGCTAATCAACGAAAGCATTTAAGGCTCTGGTGGCTCTTCCTCTCGCCATTGAAACTACACAAGAAATCAACCAAAATGCAAGAAATCAGCCAGAAAATATATGAGTCCCCACAGATGGCACCAAAATATTGACGGTAGATTTTGGTTTAGTCCAAATCCAGCTAACTAGAAGGGTTCTAGGGACTCAAACTACAATCCGATTGGGCAAATGAGGAATGGAGAGATGGAGAGGAAGAACAACAATAGCACAAAAGAATTTTTAACATGGTTTGACTAAAATCGGGCGACACTGGTCCCTACGTCCATGGTAGCTTTTATTAATCTAGAGAAATTTCTACAAAGTTTTGGTATATGCTTTTAGCTTGCTCTACAATGATTTCCCTCCTCTTATTTATAGAGGCTGGGAGGTTATAAATGTAATTTTATAAGTTGTATTTTTGTTACATCAAAATAAATGTACAAAATAGCCTAGACTACTACAAAATGATTTTTCCAGGCAGTTGCCTAACTTCTGTAGATTATTTTCTGCGGGTGGGCACTACACGCTACTTTTTGTAGACTGATCCCATGAATCTTAGTCTGAGAGGGTCCTTGCTTTAGGTTTACTCTTGACGAGCCCTTTGCTAGGCGAGATGTTACATTTGCGAACTGGGACTCTTAGTTTGGAGTTGGTGCTGGCCTTTGGTCAGCGAAGTCGAACTTGCGAGCTCACCTTTGGTGATGTGAGCTCGCATATAGTGAGTTGTTGGCTATGTGAGCTAGGACTTGTCCCTTAGTGAGCTGGGGCTTTTGTCTCATTTTGTGCTCGTGTAGCTAGCGATCCAATAAACTTAGCTCTTTCTTCATTTGGACTTGTTTGCTGTTGGGTCTTTACCAGCCCATCTTACATAGTATCAAAAATTACCCATAACATATAGTGTTATACTAATATTTAAGGTTTATAATAATAATTTTCACACAATTTTATTTATTGAATTTTTTTAATTTTATTAAAACTAAATATAATTGATTATTTTAATAAATTTATGTAATATTTATTTTCAATATTAAATATATAAACTCATCAAATATTTAATATTATATATATAGGGATATATACATGAATCAATTAATTCTATATTATTTATTATATACTTATCAGGCTAACGAGCTAATTTATTAACTTAACAGAATCATACTAACAAACTAATCCATTAACCCAATGGGTTCATACTTATTAGTCACAAGCTCTTATCAGGTTGAGTTATTTTGAATAAGGTCCTTACTAGGTTGGGCCACTATTTTCATTTTTTGTATTAGTCTCAGACAAGAAAAAATTATACCAATTCCAAGTCAACTCGTTAAACCTGATTCATGTTGACACCCTTAATTTTTATTTTTATTTGAATTTAAAATACACATATTATTATTGAATTTTATTCCAATATTTATTTAAAGGATTTATTTACATATGAGCTAGAGCTTATGAGTTTGTATATCACCATTTGATGATCTATGCTAACTACATTTCTAGATTGGGGATGTGACACAACATCGAGGAGAGAAGAAAGATAAGAACAAAGTTTGGAGGCCAGGTGACTGTAAGGATGCATACTTCAACATTAGTAGAAGTGGGATGATGTTAGGGTTGGGATTGAGTTGATTAGCTTTAGCAAGGAGAGAGATAAATTTAGAAATAAACACAGATGTTGATAATGGTGATACTTGACATTGTGGCTATTGAATTTTTTGTTCATGTTTTTCTAAACACTAATAGATAATAGTAAAACCAACAAATACAAATATTAATCTGTTTTCTGTTGGTAATGTTGATAGAGGTGCTACTTAAAGTTATATCTAGGGGTGCAAACAAGTCAAGCCACTTGTGAGCAACTTGAGATTAACTTGCAAAAAGCTTGATTTAAATTTGATTTCAAATGAGTCAACCCTCACGTTTTTTAGTACTTGTGGTTGTATTCATTTTTCTTTTTAACATTTTTCAGGGACTCGGCACCTAGAGGATTTCAATCAGGCATGACATACTCCTGCTTGTTAGAGGTAGGAAATATGATCTAGTATGCAAATGGATTTCAATAGAAAGCTAACAATTAACTAAGCCGATCCTATTATTTCATGGGTCGAGTTTTTTGAAAACATTTCATTTAAAGTTTTATTTCTATTTTTGTTGAGCATATGATTTACTAGACTTATCAAAAGTGGCTAACCCAACTCTACATGATTAGTCTAATGGGCAAAAACTATATGTCATGCTAGTCTTAAGTTAGGTTACTTTTTTATTAGGCCAGGTCCATGTCGGATTGTTACAGTACTAATCCTAATCTAGTTGCAAATTGACATTTTTTAGGTGATTCACAACAAATTAAACAACTCATTATGTTTTAAATAGCAATTTCACAATATTAATTAATTGAAATCAATTATTATTATTATTATTATTATTATCATCATCATCATCATCATCTACAAAGTTATATCATTATTTATATTTTTTATTAAATATATCTTATCCGAATAGTTCCTCTTTTCTATTATTATTAGTTGATTTATTTATTAATATATTATTACTTTATATTATTTATTTATAATAATTAATTTATATAGTGTTATACTAATTTTTAAGGTTAATAATAATGATAATAATTTTCACACAAATTTGTTTATTACATTTTTAATTTTATTAAAATTAAATATAATTAATTATTTTAATAAATTTATGTAATATTTATTTTTAATATTAAATATATAAACTCATCAAATATTTAATATTTATATATATAGAGAGACACACATATTAATTAATTAATCCTATATTATTCATTATAAACAAGCCAATCTATTAACTCCACAAAATCATACTAACAAACTAATTGATTAATCTAATGAATTCATACTTATTAGTCACATACTCTTATCGAATTGAGTTGTTTTGGATAAAATCTTTAATAGGTTGGGTCATTACTTTTGTTTTTTGTATGAGTCTTAAATAAGAAAAAATTATATCAATTTCAAGCCAACTTGTTAAACCCAATTAATTATGATATCTTTAATTTTTATTCTGATTTGAATTTAAATTACACATATTATTATTAAATTTTATTCCAATATTTATTAAAAAGATTTATTTACATATGAATAAGAGTTTATGAATTTATATGTCAGCATTTGATGATCTATGCTAATTACGTTTTCGGATTGGGGATGTGACACAACATCGACGAGAGAAGAAAGATGAGAACGAAGTCTGGAGGCCAGGTGACGGTAAGGATGCAGACTTTGACATTAATAGAAGCGGGATGATGTTAGGGTTGGGGTTGAGCTGATTAGCTCTAGTGAGGAGAGAGATAAATTCAGAAATAAGGGCATATGTGAAGAGAAAAAGAAAAGAAAAAAAAAATTGTCACGTTTTCTATTATTAATTTGACGGAAGTTGGAATTCAAGAACAAAATTATTCTAATTTTGGAATCAAGGGACCAAAATAGAATTTTGGGGAACATGAGAAGGGCAGAATGCAATTAAACCTAACATGGAATTTGTTTCGTTGGTGAAGTCAAAAGCGAATGGGTGGAAAGTGGGCTGTATGGGTCGGTTTAACCCGATCCAGAAGCACACCGAAATATCAGAAAGCGGATAACGGATAAGGATTTTGGTTTGCATGTGAACCAATGAGGTGAAAGGGAGTTGTAAGGGAGTTGTACAGCCACAAGCTTTAGCTTTCGGATTGGCATATCTTTATGGAAATCAATTCCGTAAATACAAACGCAATACAGAGAGAGAGAGAGAGAGAGAGATAGAGAGAGAAAGAGAGAATGGCAGCAACAAGTGTTTCCCCAATGGCGAGCCAGAGGCAGCTGAAGTCCACCTTCTTCACTACAAGGCCTCTGCTCACTCCCAAGGGCCTCTCTGCGTCTTCTCTCGGTCTCTTGCCTTCTACTAGACGTTCCTTCAGCTTCACCGTCAAGGCCATCCAATCTGAAAAGGTGTGCTACTTCTTAATCTCAATCTCCGTCCTTCTTTCTCTGTTCCTCTTGAGAATTTAATTTACTACATCTTCATCTTATCCCAAACCAAATTTAGAAGAAAGATTGTTTGGGAAGGTGAAAACATTGTATGTCTCTGTCACTGACTATGGTGTGCTTTTGCAGCCAACTTATCAAGTGATACAGCCCATAAACGGTGACCCATTCATTGGAAGCCTTGAAACGCCAGTTACATCAAGTCCATTGATCGCCTGGTATCTCTCCAACCTTCCAGCCTACCGGACTGCGGTGAGCCCACTTGTCAGAGGTGTTGAGGTGGGTCTGGCCCACGGTTTTCTCCTGGTAGGCCCATTTGTGAAGGCTGGGCCTTTAAGAAACACACCATACGCAGGTGGTGCTGGGGCTCTGGCAGCTGGCGGGCTGGTGGTTATACTGAGCATTTGCTTGACGATGTATGGCATTGCATCCTTCAACGAAGGAGAGCCATCCACTGCTCCATCCTTGACCTTGACCGGCCGCAAGAAAGAGCCTGATCAGCTGCAAACAGCAGATGGTTGGGCCAAGTTCGCTGGCGGCTTTTTCTTTGGGGGCATTTCCGGTGTTATTTGGGCCTACGTCCTCCTTTACGTCCTTAACCTTCCTTACTACTTCAAGTGATTTACTTTTCATGTAATGTAATGTGAATGAACACTGAATTTTCCTAATGGCTTCTTTTGGGTCCAAAACTTCTTCCATCTTGTTTTTCTTTTCCTTTGGAACAAGTCCATTGCCAAAACTAACAACAGAAAGGAATTTACACATTTGCTTGTAGTCATGTAGACAACAATGATAAATCACAATAGCGGTTAATGAGCAAGTGGTAAAATAATGAAAAAAAAAATATTTTACAAAAGAATAAGGAAAAAAAAAAATCTGATCACTGATGTTTCTGTTAGTGTCGAGCTTTTCTATGACAAAGAAAATTGTGCAGAAAGGACCGTGTAAAAAGTAGAAAACTAGGAATGCTATGCCCTTCAAAAATATTAGATTATTGTGCTGCACCATCAATCACTCAGAGAGGAGGGTAGAAATAGGAAGATAAGGAAAAGCCAAGGAAGAGCAAGCCACCCACTGTGGCAACTGTGCTTTGTGAAATCTTGGACGCCAGTATGCTTCCTCCCACCACTGCTAGTGAAGTACACAGGGTGTGTCCAATAGTGGCCCCTACTGCCACTCCCAATGCATTTTTGTGTGTTGCGAGCTGCACGAGGAAAATTATTGATCATGAAATCATATCCATGTAACAAATTCAAAAGGCCAATATGCTTAAACTGCAGAGAAAAATCAAAGGATACAAGACGTAAATGTCTGCAGTAAGATATCAAATCAAGCATGAAGGTAGAATATTAAAAAAGAACTGAATCTGACAAAAATCAGGTTTCTTACTGCAATTGTAGCAATCTGACTTCGATCTCCCCACTCGGCAAGAAAAGTTAAAATAAAAGACTGCAAGGGAATACGAATATAACTTCAGATGGGATTATCGAGATACAGTCAAACAATTAAGCAAATAAATGCAAGAGTTGCACTTGCCTCTAAAAATATTGGTGTACAAAATCTTGAAAAGAAGCGCCGGAAGGCTGTTTTCCCCTGTCCAGCTTCAAGTTTCTCTTCCACCTGATTCAAAGGAACAAATTTAGAACAATAAACAAATTTGATCAAAGAAAAAGATGGGGACTGGGGGAATCATTTGATAATATCGGGAGCAGAAAGATGCTACAAAAAGCAAAATATTTCGAGAAAATAACAATTCTCTCAACAAATAGTTTAATATCAACTATATAATCCCTGCGCATGTGACAGAGCCCCCAAAAAAAAAATGATGCAGCCGAGCCAGAGAGGAGAATGCAATGCAAAAGTTGTTAAAGTCCGGATTCTAGCTCCTGGCATATTTTAGCATTCAAAAAATAAGTAGTCATCGTCAGTATTAATCCAGAGACATTGGCCATGCATGGCAATCATTTACACTATTTCTTAAGGAAAAAAGTGCCACAAAATGACAGAAATTTCACACAGCCCATCCATGATTTCCAAATAAATATAAAGCAATAAAGACAACAAATTATGGTGAATTTTACTATGAAGAGACAATAAAATCATACTTCTTCCATTTCTTTCTTCTGTGAAGATTTTGAATCAGATCTCCAAGCAATATACAGCAATCGTAGCCCAAAAAAGGCATAAAGAACTGCACATGACAATAAAGAAAGCCTTTATTTCACATGATCTCAAAATGAAAAAAAAGAAAAAAAGAAAAGAAGAAACAGAAACAAGAAAATCACTGGTATAAACCAAAATCTAAAGAAAATGCTCATATATAGAACATAATTTAGAGTTTAAACATAAAATCCAGGCACATTTAACAAAAAGTTTTGAGCATAAGTTAAGTAGGTAATAATTCCCAATTTGTGATGCAATCAAGAACTACAGTGATTTCACCATTGCAGGTTAGGAACAAATGGAATTCAGACAAAGAAAAAGGGGAATTATACCAAGTTTCTGACAACATGTAACAGCCAAAGTGGAAAGAAACAAATGAAGTTGGCAGAAAGAATGTACAATCTTTCAAAATATCATGACACAATAACTAAGAGCTAAACATAAAATTGCAAATGGAAATTAAAATCCATGAAGAGCACTTGGTCATATCTAACAGACATCCATAGAATGCGATATGCAATAACTTGTTATCTTCTAGAAAAGTCTGCTCAGTGGTAAGTAGCAATCCAATAAATTTTACCTGTAGCTGCACTATTTGTGTGTTTCCTTGATATCAAATTTGGCACAATCCTACCTAGTCCTGTAGAAAGTACCTAATTGACAGGTGAAAGTGTACAAAAACTTCAATCTTGATAACATGGAGAATAAGAGTTAGAGCATTCAGAACCCAGAAGTGCTCTGTGGTAGCTTAAATCATTCCATTACAACACCATGCAAAATGCATCACATGATCAGAACCACAGAACAGGAATATAAGAGATAATATATAATTATTGAAGTTGAAATAGAAATAGAATAGAAGTTCGCTTACTGTCATAATGATCAAGGCAGTGAGAGCACCGGATAAGACTATGGACTTAGGGTGGCGCATAGCCATAAGAGCAGCTATTATGAATGTTTCATCCCCAATCTAGCATCACCATGGGCAGTCAAAAGCAAAATCACTGAAAACTCTACACAGTACATCTGAACATGGAGGATGACTAACGCCTAGAAGCACCAAAAGTGCTCTAAGTGACTTCATTGCTCCTTTACAACTTTTACTTGTTTCAGAGTTGATATAATGGGATAAAAACAATTCTTGTTTTGTTTTTACATGCACCTAGTTAAATCAAGTGAAGTTCTTTGACGACCCACAACAGATTGGCAGGAAAAAATTGGTGATTACTATGACATAGGCAGAGTGCTCAAACTAACCTCACTAACAATTATCATTGATAGACTGGCAAAAAAAGCATCAACTACTCCAAGACCAGTGGAGTCAAATCCAAGGGCAACGTCAACATAACTGCCATCATTGTTGTCTCTGACCGCGTCATTGTCTAGATTGTCAAAGGCAATCTGCCCAGAAAAACTAATATCCGTCAAGACCCGGAAAACAAACAATAAAAAAGAGCTTCCGACTCAAAAAATTCTGCAAACTGCCAAGTATCAACCAACATAAATGCATGAAAGTTTGGCGTCTCATGACAAGTAAGAAATTGGGAGGGCTCAAGACAAATTAAACACCGGAAAGCTGTCAGATAAAAGTGGCACTTATTTAGTTAATATTTTTGGAATAATTCTTCTCCCACATCCCCATTCTCTCACAAATGGGTCAAGCTTGCTTGAGAGAGGAAGTGGGTGAGAGAGTAGGAATGGGGATGCGAGTAGCATTGTCGATATTTTTGTCCTCGGTGCCAAAATTATGCTGGCAAATTTCGTCAACTATGGTTACTTTGCTATCAGATGAAGTCCACAGTTCCACAGAACTAATTGATTCAATATTTGATTTCCCATTTATTTGATTCAATATTCTCAGCAGGCGAATAAATGATTCGAAAGAGAGATGCGATACTCACTTTGCTACGGCGGCCCAGATCAATAGATCCACTAGATTCTTCCTTCCCGGGCTCAACCAGAGAATCCTAGATACCGTAAGTAATTGCACACTATCAAATTATATCCATATCAGTATAAGCAACAAAACATGGAGAGAAAGAGACCTGAGCAAAGGAGAGTGACAGGTTGAATGAGAAGCAGAGAAGAATAAATAGGGAAGGAGTGAGGATGCTTGTTCGACGGCTAAAGCACAGAGCCATGGTAGGAACTGCGTCAAGTCTGCGAAAGTAAAGAGGAGAAAATTGAAGAAAACTAAAATAGATTAAGTGGATGCCGATCTGCTCATTTCCTTTGCTGAGATTGTTATAGATCTAACAGGGAGATCCTCCGGAGAACAAAGATCTCCAAGCGATGCAGGGAGGCTGTTTGGCGTTTACATGAATGAGTCTCGGGTGGACGATTTTGTTTTACAGCTGAAGGATGATTCGAATGACATTGGTCACTTTTCAGAATTATGAAAAAAAAGAAAAAAAAATATTTTATTTGGCATTCACATGAATGAGTCTTGGGTGGACAATTTTGTTTTACAGCTGAACAGGCTGATTCGAATGACAAAGAAAAAATATATCTTTCTCTTCTAAAATTTGTTTTGAGACAAATTATCTCATAAAATCTTAAATCAAATATTTTATTTTTATAAACTATTTTAAAAAGTGAGACAGTTATAAATTTATCCCAATACAAACTTTATGTCCCAGGTGTAAATTTTAGATGATAAAATGTATTTTCTTCTTAATTATATTTATATTATAATGTGATAAATTATATTTTATTATAATTATTTATATAAATTATTTTAAATTTAAATGTTCAAAATAATTTATAAATAAAAAAGTATACTAATATTTTTGTATTGGAATACTAACTTAATCATGTAAATTAACAATGTTTTTAGTATTGATACTAGGTAGGGCTAATATTGAAAAGGGAAAAATATAAAAATTTCTTTTTATTTTGGGATGGTTAAATTTAATCTTTCATTAATTTTATAAACTTGAAATTAAAGTATTAAACTATAAAAAAATCCATTATTCGTTTAATTAACTATTTTATATAGGTTAATAATTTTTTCATTAATTTTATAAATAAAAATTATCAATATTATTGTATATTAATTTATCATGTCATTTTTTGCATATAACTTCAAACTCATTTTCATATATTTTATTAAAATTTTATATGTCTAATTTAATTTTCATTAATTACATAATGTAGAAAAAACATGTATCCAATAATATTGTAATACTTATGTTATATGTGAAAATTGGTTCAAGAGCTCGTAGCCTCCGGGATGCCAATGGCACTCAGCGAGTTTCGCTTCGCCCATCAGAGAGTGGCACAACGAAGTTGTCCAGGCATTATCCTGCGAAGCAAGCCTCACCTTGTGAGGCAGCGAGGCTGCGATGCAACGAGGTCATTCAGATACATCCCTCAAAGCGAGCCTTGCCTTACGAGGCAGCGACGCAGCAAGAAGATCGCAATACCAGCTTGTCAAGCAGCCGATCACCCTGCTCGAGCCCGCTACCTCGCTTCAGCAGCACCAAGCTCACTGCAGCAGGTCCCCATGACACCCCCAAGCCAGGAATTCCCGCTCGGGATGCCCAGCACCTCGCTTGGCGCAACAGCATCAAGCAGTAGACGCTGACAGGCTCAAGTCTACAGCCAACCTAGGGGGCCCACCCCGCAGCCTATATATAGCAACGACTAGTTTGTAGCCTTTTATTGTCCTTTCTATTTATAGCTTGATGTAACACAACTGTAGCTTGTAATTAATGCATGAACTCCTCCTTTCTCTATAAATAGGATTGCATTGTTAGAAGAGGGGGAAGAGGCCAAACTCTGTAAGCAGAAACTCTGTTAAAACCATTTCTCAATATATTTATAAAATCTCTGTCGTGAACGTAGGGTCTGGTACCGCCCGGATTTAGTCGAACCACGTTAAACTCGCTGTCTCTCCATCCCTTTTTCCTCTCGGCCCATCTTCTTCTGCACTTTGGAAGCAGTATTGGATCCCTGAACTCATCCTCGTTGGCTGAAGTTTGGGTCTCCCGCACGAACCAAATTTCACCATCAACATTTTGGTGCCGTTTGTGGGGATCCATATGCTCTCTGAAGTCTCCGTTGAAGCCTAGCGATGGCCAGAGGAAGAACAACTCGAAGCTTAACCACTCCCGCTCTCCAACTGATGGACACTCTTATTGTGGGGGCTCACTAATAGTCTGCTGCTGCTCCTAAAACTCAAGAGGCTCAAAAGAAAATTCATGAAGATCATGATTGCCAGCAACTGGGGGGCTCTCAACGAGCAGGAATCTCTACCCCTTAGTCTGAGATGTGCTACCAGACAATGGATGAAGTCCTTCGCAGGCTCGAACGGCTAGAAAAGCATCCGCAGCTCTCATACGACCAATTTTCCCAAAATTTTACGAAGGATTTTTCTGCCACCTATGACCTTTGGTCTAGTTGAGGCCCCCTAGAGCTCAATCCAGAGAAAAATTGACGAAAACTTAAACCAGTTGAGCTGCGGGCTCGTTGAGGCGTGGAGATGCTCAAAATAAAAGTCACTTAATTAGTTGAGCTGCGAGCTCGCTGAGAACCAGTTGAGCTATGAACTCGCTGAGGCGTGGAGACGCTCAAAATAAACTCACTTAGCCAGTTGAGCTGCGGGCTCACTGAGGTATGGAGACATTAAAAAATACTCACTTATTTGGGTACAAGATTGCCCTGACCACAAGATCAGTCACCCTTTTTGGGTACAAGATTGCCCCGACCACAAGATCGATCACCCTTTTTGGGCACAAGATCACTCCGGCCATAAGATTGGCCACCCTTTTTGGGCACAAGATCGCCCTGACCATAAGATCGATCACCCTCTTATTTGGGCACAAGATCGCCCCGGCCACAAGATCGGCCACCCTTTTATTTGGGCACAAGATCGCCTCGACCACAAGATCAGTCACCCTTTTATTTGGCCACGAGATCGGCCCAAGCACGAGATCGCTCATTTATCAATTTCGCAGCTCTCATGTGAACTCAATTAAGTTACAGCTCTCGTGCGCATTTATCTATTCGGCCACGAGATCGGCCCGAGCACAAGATCGCTCAATTGATAATTTCGTAGCTTGTGTGTGAACTTATTTCATTATTTTCGTACTAATCTATTCATTTATTTGGTCACAGGATCGACCCAAGCGTAACATAGCTCCCGTTCGTAACTCATGTTGTCTTCTGACTATGCACAGGTCGCATAAATGGTCCAAACCAAAGTATTTGTAAGGGAAAATGACAACAAACGAAAATTGTGGAAATGAAACTTTCATTCATTGAAAGACCTCGACAAGGCAGATCTACATTAGAGAGCTCCAGCTGCTAGCTGATAGAAATACATGAAGTAAGATTCCGATGGATCGAGAATTGCAAAGTCTTAACTCTCAGCCCGTAGAGCGAGCTGTGAGTTGGGGGGCTTATGTTATATGTAAAAATTGGTTCAAGAGCTCGTAGCCTCTGGCATGCCAAATGCACTCAGCAAGCTTCGCTTCACCCATCAGAGAGTGGCACAGCGAAGTTGTCCCAGCATCATCTTGCGAAGCAAGCCTCGCCTTGCGATGCAGTGAGGCTGCAAAGCAGTGATGTAGCGAGGTCATTCAAATACATCCCTCGAAGCGAGCCTTGCCTCACAAGGCCACGAGGCAGCGACTGATGGGAATGTCGAATCCAACCAAATTGTAATTTTTATAAACCGAATCACCCTATTCTTTTTATAGCATAAGGCAGCCCGGGTTGAGCCCTTGGATCTCCTAATGTTAACAATCAAATTAAGAGATGGCTAATGGGGGAGAAAGTTGGTTTGCAATAGTAAATCACAGAAAAAATAATAAAATGGGAGTAGTAACAGAATGCTAGACAGAACCA
>JANHAO010017612.1:0-13905 GCA_026873985.1 Saraca asoca
ATCAATCGATGAGGCAGAAAAGGAGACCCTTAACGACGGAATGCTCTAATGCCCTGAAAGAGGAAGTAGAAAAGCTGCTGATGAATGGGTTTATCCGGGAGGCCCGTTACCGAGTTTGGATAGCTAACCCGGTGCTAGTCAGGAAAAAGGATGGGAAATGGAGAACATCCATAGACTTCACCGACCTCAACAAAGCCTGCCCAAGGACAGCCTCCCTTTGCCCAGAATTGATCAGCTTATAGATGCCACTGCCGGCCATCGGCTCCTCAGCTTTATAGATTCTTATTCAGGATACAACCAGATACCCATGGAGCCGTAAGACGGAGAGCACACATCGTTCATCACCGATAGGGCTATATTGCTACAGAGTGATGCCCTTCGGACTTAAGAACGCCAAAGTAACCTACCAACGGCTGATCAATATGATGTTCAGGGATCAGATTGGGAGGACCATGGAGGTCTATGTAGATGACATGCTCATCAAGTCCAAACAGGCCTCCAGTCACGTGAAGGACTTAGACGAGATGTTCCAAATCTTGAGGAAGTACCGGATGAAGCTGAACCCTTTGAAATGTGCTTTTGGAGTAGCATCTGGTAAGTTCTTGGGCTTCATGGTAAATAATCGAGGCATAGAGGCCAACCCCGAGAAGATAAAGGTACTCGTGGATTTGAGATCGCCCAATGGGATTAAGGATGTCCAAAGCTTAACCGGACGAATTGCGACCCTAAGCAGATTCATGTCTTAAGCAACGGACCGATGCCTACTTTTCTTCAAAGCCTTGAAGAAGGCCAAGCGCTTCGAATGGACAAGTGAGTGTGAAGCCGCCTTTTTATCCTTGAAAGAATATATGGGTCGGGCTCATCTTCTCTCCAAGCCACAGGAAGGTGATGTCCTCACCCTCTACTTAGGAATGTCGCAGCATGCCGTTAACGTCGCTTTGGTCTGCGAGGAGGATGGGGTACAACTCCCAGTTTATTATGTGAGCAAAAGGCTAGTGAATGACGAAGAAAAATACACTCCCATCAAGAAACACGCATATTACCTCGTGATCACATCAAAGAAGCTACGGCCATACTTCTAGGCCCATTCAATCGAGGTCCCAACCTAATACTCATTAAGGCAAACCCTTCAGAAGGCGGATGCATCAGGACAGTTGCTGAAATGGGCAGTCAAACTCGCCCAATTCGACATCCATTACAGGCCCTGATCAGTAATAAGGGACAGGTCGTGGCTGACTTCATAGCAGAATTCACTGGACCAGTAAAGGAAGAAGTTGGAACCTTAGAAAGCCCCTGGTGGGAGCTTTATACCGACAGGTCATCATGCAACTATTGAGCAAGAGCAGGAGTCCTGCTGATCAGCCTTGAAGGACATAAAGTCCACTGTGCTTTAAGACTTGACTTTCGAGCTACTAACAACGAAGCCAAATACGAGACGCTACTAGCCGGACTTCGGCTTGCAAGGGAGGTACGAGTTGAAAATTTAAGGATTTGCAGCAACTCCCAGCTGGTCGTTCGCCATATAAAAGGGGAATATCAGGCTAAGGGGGCAAGAATGGCCATGTATCTATAAAAAACACGGGAGATGCTTCAAGCGTTTCAAAAGTATGAGGTGAATCAGGTGCCACGGGCTTAGAACACCCACGCAGATGCCCTAGCCTGACTCGCCACTGCCAAGCATGCTAAGTTTGCAGACGCAATCCATGTAGAAATCCTGCCTTCCCCTAGCATTAAACAAAAAGATAAGATAATGATCACCAGACCCGCATAAGACTCATGGATGGCCCCTATAATAAAGTACCTTCACAATGGCGAACTTTCCAAAGATAAGTTGTAGGCCCACCGTACCTGGTTTCACGTGACGAGATATTGTATTGTGGACAATGCACTCTACAAAAGAGGTCTCTCAGCCCCATTGCTTCGTTGCATTGATGGTCCAAAGTTTGACATCATTTTGAGAGAAATACACGCCGGACATTGTGGCAACCACGCTGGGGGGCTCTCACTGGCTTAAAAGGTCCTTAGGCAAGGCTTCTTCTGGCCGTCTGTAAAGCAAGATGCCATCAACTTGGTTAGGAGATGTGATAAATGCCAAAGGTTCGCCAACGTCCCTCGAACTCCCCCTGCCTGCCTCCAGTAAATGATCAGCCCATAGCCCTTTGCCATTTAGGGAATCGACCTGATAGGGCCTCTTCCCATAGGCTGCGGAAATTGTAAGCACACCGTGGTCACCGTGGACTACTTTACCAAATGGGCAGAAGCCAAAGAGCTAACCCAGATATCGTCTTCCTAAGTGCAGAAATTCATCTGGAATAACATCATTTGTCGATTTGGGGTCCCTTAACAGATAGTATCTGATAATGGAACACAGTTCACCAGCGAGCATTTTATTCCAAAAGAGCTTCTCGTCAGTAGATCACCCCCAGACCAACGGGCAGGTAAAGGCGGTGAATAAGATCATCAAGCAAATTTTGAGGAAAAGGTTGGAGGTAAGGAAAGGAGCGTAGGTGGACGAATTGCCCACGGTGTTATGGGCCTACCACACCACAGTTTGCAACTCCACCGGGGAAACTCCTTTCTCAATGGTATATGGAACGGAGGCCATGCTATCGGTTGAATTCGAGGTCACCTCACACCGAAGAGCCACTTTCAACGCGAAAGAGAATGACGAGCTACTCTCAGCAAGTACTAACCTTTTGGAGAAAAAAAGGGACGAAGCATGCCTAAGAGCTACAACCTATCGGCAAAGAGTAGCCTGACATTACAACAGAAAGGTACGAGTTCGAAGCTTTAAGACGGGCGACCTCGTTTTACGACTTATGCTGCCAGGAGGTCATGACCCCAGGAATGGAACATTGGGACCAAATTAGGGAGGTCCATATGTCACAAAGGAGAGGTTACAAGCCGGGGGGTATCGACTCACTAACGTCAAAGGAACATAACTTCCTCGGGCATGCAACGCCGAACACCTCCGGCCTTATTACCAATAGAATAAATCCTATAAGGAAAATTCGTGGTGGCACTGTGAATAAATAAAGTGCCATTCATTTTAGCATACAATTTACTTTGGCATATCAGTTGTGTATATGAACTACCCGGACTCATGGGAATAACGTTGTTTCAATTAAAGCAAGACACATGCATGTAGTTACGAAGTAAAAGATAAACTAGTGTTCGCTTAGATAGGCCATCGGGGAATAAAAACAGTAAAGGCGGAGAAAATGAAAAGAAGGTAATAATCATTGAAGTTAATCTCATTAGACAAACCAGTATCCGTCAAAAGGTAAAAAAAAAAAAAGAAACAAAAGCCTAAGAGGAAGCGACAGGAGGAGGCCCCGACGAAGGAGAATCCTGAGCATCATGAGGATCCATGATGAGTGCGTCCCTCACTGCATCACCACCAAGATCGGCCTCAATGGCTGCTTCCCTCAGTGGGACTGTTTCATCCAGAACATCTCTCCCCTCAGCAGGAGCCTCAGTACCTTTCACGCCTAATGAAAAAGCTACCTTTGCACTCTCGACGAAGCCCTGAATGATCTCCGAGATCTCCCCGTCGAAGAAAGAGAAGTCCATGTCTGGGTGTTGCAGCCACAAAGTATACATGAAGCTATCAGTAGTGTGAGTAATGGCCGCTGTCCGGGCTTCTTCGATCATGGCGAAGGATTCTTCTTTGACCCTAGCAACCTTGCCCTTGGCGCGCATGACCTTCTCCTCAGCTTACCGAGCCTCCTTGGTGGCGCGCATTGCCTCCTCTCGAGCTTCCGCAAGCTACCTCTGGAAGTCCCCGCTTCTTGAGCAAGAAGAAGCAAATAATCTTTACTTTTTTGGAGCTCCTCGTGGGTTCTTTGAAGCCTCATGATGAAGTCAGCTACCTCACGAGCATAAGACTCTTCCCTCTTCCTCGTCGCCATGCGGGCATCTTCCAGAAGGCACTCAATATCCTCCAACTTATTGGCCAGCCTCATTACCTCATCGGTAGCAATAACTAGGTCCACTTTCAGCTTTTCCCTCTCCGCTTCCCAGGCTTTGCACTCTTCTCTCTGTTTGATGGCCTCTAGTGCCCCTTAAAAAAAAGGGTGGAGGGGAGATCAGAACGAGCAACATGAAAATATAAGAGAAACCAAGGGAGTAGACTTTTGCTTACCACCGAACAATCATGAGCCAGCGTTTCCATCAAGATACTTCCTCACATCTCATCATCCTCTAAGGACGCGGCACTCTGGCCAAGGATGCGCCCAATGTTCTCATAAAGAAAATTATAGAAGGACTGGGTCTTACTACCCGGCCCTACGATAGAATGAATCGACGAGGCACCCGGAGCCAACGAGTCATAAGCGGGCTCCTTCCCCCTATTAAGTCTCCGCCTCCGCAAGAGAGGTTGCTCGGAAGAGTTGCTCTTGTGACCCTGTGCCCCTTGACCCCTCTCTCTATCTCGACGGATTCACGACGCAAAGACTGGGGGGCAAAGAAGGGGTCTCCTCGGCTATAGTCAAGTAGAAGGGGAGGTCTGCCTGGGTGGAAGCAGAAAGGGGAAGCGCAACAGCTAGGGCAGGCCTCTGTGAAGCAAGGGAAGAGGAGGGGCGGTCAATGTGAGCGCCACCAGTCCACTTACGACTTTGGGGAGGTTCAACGAGGTTAACTCTACCCATATCCGTGTCCTCGCTAAAGTTTGTATGCGGCACTTCCCTAACATTGTGAACCCCGATATCACGTTTGCAGTCGATAAGCTCGATACCCACGAGGGGAGAAAGTCCGTAGGTCCGTAGAAGGTCTTCGGTAAGATGTGTGCTGTTCGAAAGGGCATCTGAAGTAGACAGTTTGTCCAGTATCTTGCCTCCTCGGTGCTCAACTCCGATCTTTCTCTTTTGACTCCCTCTGCAGAAAATATAAAAACATCAGACCTGCGTATATATATAAATAACAAGAAACGACGATCCTCACCCCGACCCACTCACCTGGGTCCATAGCGAAAGAAAAATTCTGGAGACGACGGAGCGAAGGGCAAGACACAAAAAATCAACGGGTCTTGTAAGGACCCATGTTGGATTTCCCTCGGGCCTCGCCCAAAGGCAACGCCTTCCTATACCTCATGGGACAGGGTGATAGATAGTAGAAGTCTTCCTACCGGTCGAGTCCCTTAGTTTGATACAGGAAGCACAAAGCTCGTGTGCTAGGAGGACATAGACCATTCTGAAAGTGAACGAGCGTAAAAGAAAGCAACGAAGCATAAGCATTGGGTGTCAGCTACGCCAAGGCGAGACCTAACTCATTTAAGAAGTCAATAATGAAAGGGAGAACAGGAAATCAGAGGCCCGTATTCAAATGATGAACACTGATGGCCACAAACCTCAGAGGAAGATGCGCAGCATGGTCCGAAGAAGACGGCACAAGCACGCGGTAGCTCTTAGGGAAGAAGTACACCTCCGCTATTCCCTCCATCTCTTTCGGTCTGATGGTGGATGAAAAATGTCTAAAGGTGGAAGTAGCTCCGCACCCGCTGGCCCTCTACGAGCCTCAAATCTGCTCGTAACTTTGCCACTTAGGGAGGTGGTTTCCCTCGAGCGGACGGCCTCCTAACTTTCCTCGATGTTGGTGTCCTCACTAACTATAAGGTGACGGCGATGTTTGGAAGGCTGAGACATCTACAAGCAAGGGAAAATAAGAAAAAGAAGAGAAGAAAAATTAGGCTCCAGATCGAAAAACCTCATTGAGTTGGGAACCACCTAACCTAGGAAAAACCAGACACTACTTAAAATCACCCGATTAGCATAAAGGAGGGAACCCTACAAAAGAAAAAAGCACATATGTCCAAAGACCCGGGGAACTCCGTCACCACCACCGAGTACCTCAGCTGTCATTGACATATCGAGAGGAGGCCCATTTCAGTTATCATTCCCTTACTAACCATCGAAAGGCGTCCGTAAAAAAAATAAGGAGGGAAAAGGAATTCTTAAAGTAAAGGCAATAACGTAGAAACAAACACTCACCTTGGAACTGAAGAAGAAAACTTGAAACTTGAGTCAGAGAAAAAATCTTGGCAACCTGAGAACCGGTCAAAAAGTAGTAGCGGAATAGAAGCAAAATCCTTCGGGAGGAGGCAAATGGCTTCTGGGTTGAAAAAGGGAAACGTAGGGCAAAAATAAAAGGGTGGCCAAGAAGAAGGAGTCTCCCAATTTAAAAATTAGAAAAGATGAGCCGTCAGATGAAGAAACCTTTCAACTGACCAGGATCCAACAGACCAGTGTTCCAAACTCATTAAATGCAAAAATCTGACAGCCGAACGAGAATCATCATTGCATCAGATGACCAAATCGAAAAGACACTTAATGACTCAACTTTCAAATTTCTGGCGGAAAGATAGGAAAGTGAACTACATGGCCGCCCCTCTCTAAAGACTTGCATCTCTCATGCAAGCAAAAGACTCGTAGCTCTCATGCATCTTAGCAGCTCAGGCACACCTGGTGCGCAAGCACTAAGCCTCCAGAGTTCGCTACCAAATAGCTCAGGCACACCTGGTGCTATAAGCACTAAGCCTTCAGAGCTCTCATCTTAGCAGCTCGGGCACACCCGGTGCGCAAGCACTAAGCCTCTAGAGTTCACTACCAAATAGCTTGGGCACACCTGGTGCTATAAGCACTAAGCCTCCAGAGCTCTCATCTTAGTAGCTCGGGCACACCTGGTGCTAAACATATTAAGCCTCCAGAGTTTGCTACCAAATAGCTCAGGCACACCTAGTGCTACACGCACTAAGCCTCCAGAGCTCTCTTCTAAGCGACCTCCTTCGTCATTCAATGAGGAATATACTTTTAAAACCATGATTTCTTGGATGAAGGCCCGTTTACACTTAATTGCATGATATTTGCTACCAAAGTCAATTGACTTATTAGACATTCATCTTTTGAACTATGATTTACAGGAACTTATTTATCTCAGTATGGCATGTCGAACTTTTGCCAACGGAAGACTAACTCCCAGTCCACAGAGCGCACTGCGAGTTGGGGGGCTGATGTTATATGGATTCTTCAGGCAAACAGCTATGGCCCAGAAAGAAGAGGGCCCAGTAGAGAGGAAGCAGCCCAGACCACGGTGAGGCCACTAAAGGCTTTTGAGGAAGCTCGAAAGATACTAACCAAATCACCTGTGAGTTCTCCTCCTTGCTTAAGAAACCGACCAGAAATCTAATGAACGCCACCCGGAGCACTCTTTCAGTTGTTAGCCTCCAAGATGCCAACAGTGATTTGCCCAGCATTTATTACCTGCCTTTCAGCATTTAATATTTGCACAAATGTAATCATGACTATGTACGAATAAATAACCATCATCTGTTGTAAGACTTCTCCCGGAAGACAAGCGAAGGGAGAAGTCTTATAAACAGCAAGAAAAGAAAGAAATCGGGAAAGAGAGGGCTTGTAAAGAAGAAAAATATATTCAAAGAAGTAATATCACTCACCGTGGACGTAGGGGTCAAACTGACTTTAGTCGAACCGCAATAAAATTTTTCTTTGTTCTTCCCACTTCCCACTGAAACTTTATCAGAATCTCTACATTCTGGCCGATTAAGCAGTAGCTCGATTCCAAAGAACCCTTGATTGACTGATTACCAAAATCGATCGTCAACAACACATTTTCTACAAACCATCCTTTTTGAGCGTTAACAATGCTAATACCATGCATAAACTAAGATTAGGTTAGGTAAACTTTGTTGCTAACAAACCTTCAATTTGCCTGTTAAGCCTTTCACATTACTTAGGATTCATCCTATAATGGGAAAGGTTGGATAAAGTGGAGCCTGGGACAAAGTTTATAGCATGTTGTATGTCCTGCATAAGTGGTAATTTGTTTGGAGAATCATTGAGAGAAATATTAGTAAGTTCTTCTAATAACTGACTAATATAAGGAAGATACACAAAATATATGGATTAGAGACTTCAATTTTAATTTTAGGAACAATTGCTAGCATTAAATTAGACTCACAACTTTTTTATTCAAATAGTTTATAAGAATTGCTTTATGGTTGGGTGAGAAAATCTTTTTCCTAGGTGTGTTGTCTTTTCATTGGGTTTAGCTGAAACTAGATGAATTCTCTTACCAAAATGATAAAAGGCATAAGTATTCTCTCTCTCATCATGCATCACAACATGATCATAAAACTAAGGGCAACCCAAGATAATATGAACAATATTCATAGGTAAAACATCACAAATAATTGCTTTTTGTATCTAATATTCTCAAGAGAAACTTTACACCTACATTTAATATCTAAAGAAGTTTGATTGACCCAAACTACCTTGGTTGTGGGTAAGGTTTAGGTTTTAGACCTATTCTAGTTATGTCATTTTGAGAAATAACATCTATGGTACTTCCTCCATCAATAACTAACCTATGGATTTTACCCCTACAAGAAATATAAGTCTGAAAATACTAGTTGATGAACATAATTTTTACATATTTTATATATCTTATATACTTAGTCTTTTGTCATATTTATTGACTTAATTGAATACTTATGGTTGATTTTGTGGTTTGGCCAGTTTATGTGCTCATTTGGACCAATTTGGTAATTTAGTGTTGTTTCAAGTTTTTATGTGTATCTTGAGTTATGGATTTCACTTTTAAGCATTTCTTATGTTTTTGGAAAGCTAAAAGGATGCTTTAAAAATTTCATAAAGAATCCAAAGTCTAACTCAGCTACTTTGAAGGTCAAATTAGGCTTAGAAACTAAATAGAGTGCTTACCTACTAATCCAAAACTAGTTTCAGTATTTTTATCATAATTAGAGCTCTAGCCTTCATTTTGGTGCCAATCTAACCCCATTGAATAGCTAAAATCTATCTTAACAACTTTTCTAAAATGCTTGAGGTGAAATTACACTAGTTTTATTAAGTTTTAAAGTTGTGGATCTAAGTGATAAATCATGTTATGGGTTGGATTGCTCTACAATACTATTTCAATTTTAAGCCCAAAAATTGAGTTAGGAATCAAATTTTTTTAGCAAGGTTAAAACCATTTGATTTCTATGAGATAAAGCAACAATTCTTATAAAGATACTCATATTCAATTGTGCCGCCTTCTAGCCCTAACTAGCAATCTAAGTAGAGGTAATGCAATGAGTTCATAAAAAAGCTTAGTCTAGACCTAATTATAATAATTTTTTTGCAATTTTTTCCTTTTGTAAAGAAGAAAAGCTCTGCTTGACAAGAACACCAGCTCTTTTTAGGTCTTCAATTTTCTTTCATTGTTGGTTTTATTTTTATTTTAATATGTAACTAAACTCCTTATTCAATCTAAGGAAAATTTTGCATTATTTTTCTTGTTAATTGTGAGACTTGCTTCTATTGTTAATTTGATCTCATTTTGATTCTCTATTTGATGCTAATAATTTCCTTAGATAATTGATTAATTAGGGCTCTTAAACTGATTCTTCATTATAATTGTGCTCTGGTGTGGGTCAATTATTCTAGAGAATTGAAGGTAATTGATAGATTTGTTATGGGGTAAATTGATTAACTAGTCTTAGTATTTTTGGATCTTAATGTTATTAGTGAATTGGTTGAGGTACTTGACTTCAATTAGTTCAATAATAAAGATTAATTAGGTGCTGGGCTTGATTAGTCAATTTAGAAATAAATCAGCAAGAATTGATTAGGTGTTAAACTTATTTAGATTCTTGACTAAGTGGTTAAAAAGGGAATAAAATATTTTTGTCAATAATCAATCACAAAATTGATTACAAAAGTCTCTTTGATTGAAGTTTTGTTACCTTAAATTTTCCTTTTTCCTTTGATTTTGTTTGCTCATGCTAATATTATTTGTTTAAATTATGTTCTTATTTAGTTATTCATCAAACCCCCTATTTACTACCATTAATAAATTGGAATTAATCTCTATTCTCTATGGTTTGACTAGGACTTCCCTTTGTTATAAGTCAAGGTAGTTTGATATTATTTTCACTAGTCTCAACAATCATCACTAGTACATTTCCAAACATCAGAAGGAATATAAGTAGACAAAATACACCTGATGACATGGCAACTAGGATTTTGCCCAAACAACGAGAATCTCATCATCTATATTAGAAGGACAATGTATATGGTTTGCTACTCCTCAACATCTTCATGTCCTAAGGGAATATCTAGAACAGGTTCTAAAGTAAGGGTATGTTGAAGACACTGTGCTGCAATATAACCTTATTGTGGCAACGGTAACATACAATGGATGATCTACTAGTGGAACCAATGTCGTTTCCTTTGGACATCAAAGGCTTTTGAGAAACATAAGAATTAGAGCCTAAACTAGGGCTAGGGTAAGCTGGTGTCTTAGGAATTAAAGGTTGAGATCCTGTACTAGTTTAGACTAAGAAATAGCTTGAGACATAGAAAGTTGAATTTGTCTATTATTTTTACCCAATTGATAATTACGAGAGAAATGAGACAAGTGTTCTAGGATACTCTTTAATTTCTCTAGATTTGTTATAGGCTTTTAGTAGAGTTACTAGAGAGCTAATCCTAACTTCCTTTTGCATCTCATCATCCAGACTATTGATAAACTTAGTGATTGTAACTCATGGCTCTTTTTTAATATCACATTTAAGCTCTAGGTCCTTAAAATGATCTATGCATTCATGCACATTACTAGAAAATTTTTTATGATAAGCAAGGATATACTTTTGATGTAGCTTTTGCTTCATGACTGCTGAAGAGAAAATAAGATTTAAGCCACGGTTTGCTTGTTCTCACTTAATAGTATTTCAATACCTCCTAGCAAACTCTACTAATTTTACTTTAGCAAAATGAAACCTAAGGTGATTGATAGTAAAATATTTTACTTATTTAATTATCCTCTTACTAAGTTTTTTAAGGTCCAAAATTACTTACTTCCAGCTATGTTATTATATATTTATAGTGTGATGTCAATTGGATTCATTATGGAAAATTATGCAGTATTTGGCTTTGTTAAGCAGCTTTAGTATTTTAGTTATAACTTGAGCTACACTTGTCCAATCTTGTAGGAAAGTTAAGATATAGCTCTAAAACTTTCATGAAGACCTCCAAGGCTGAATCACCCAATTGGATATCTGAAATTAGAGTTCAAGATAAGATCAGAATACTTTCTCGAGGAACCTGACCTCTGAGTACTTATCATGCCATATCTAGAGTTATAAAAGTCCAATTAAGGTTAAACTATGCCCAAATGGAAGTTAAGACACAAAGCTACAAATCTTATGAAGACTTCCAGACTTGAATTGATCATATTGGGCATGTAATTGGAGCTGTAATTCAAAGATAGAATGCTAATGGAATGGGCCTTTGCAAAATTGGATTTTTTAGCCCTGATTGGCATGAAGCTTGAGCCTAATGGACCATCCCTTACACTAGCTCACACTCAACCAGCTAGAGGTCATTAACTTAGTGAAAAACCAGAGAATGTAGTCTGCAATGGGTAGTTCACGCAAGAGGAGTGACAGCATGCAACCAGATTACACCATCCCATCATAATTGCTTACTCACCAACCAGCAGCTAGCTTTTCTTTTCCCGAGCTAAACACTCTTTACTTTAGACTTTTTAGTTAAGTTTTGAGGTAGCTCGAAGGGCAGAGAGCAAGCTTTTGTTCTTCCCTTCTCTGTAACTTTCTGCCTTCTATGGAAGGCTAAACTTTGTAATCAGTCCAAGGGTTGACAAACTTGAAGATTAATGTGAAGATCTTATTTCTTTATTTTACATTCAAATTGCTGGTCATTTCTCTCCTTTCCTCTTATTTTTATTGTGATATCTGAATTGAATAGATTCATTTGATTTAGATGTTAATATGATTATTGATTAATAATCACTTATAGAAAGAAGATCGTAGAAACTAAGCAATGCATTAAGATTTTGATAGATTGTTTGATGGCTGAGTTTTGCATAAGACTTATTAATCATTTCAATGATTCTTGTTATGATTTTAGGCCATAGAATGTGATCAATAATTGAATAAATATTTAGTGATCAAGGATACATTAATCTCAAGCTTAGTTGATTTCCTTGGGCTGGTTGATTTACTTTCTTCTATTTTCGTTTTTGCATTAGTGTTAGCTGTTAGTATAGTTTCTCCCAACCCCCCTTATTTCTATCTCTTAATCTGATTGATATCATCCAAAATGATCCAAGGACTCGGCCCAGTGTTGCCTATACTACAAGTAGTTTAGGTAACTCAGTTTATAAATTTTCTAATCTTAATTGGATTCGACACCCGATCAATGATCTTGTATAGGATGCCAATAAAAAAAATTATCAAGATATTGAACCCAATTTAAATATATATATATATATATCAGGATCTTGTCTATTGTCAAACTTAGAAACATCTATTTTAACTCATTTTATGGCATTAAATTCTTCATTATGAGGTCTATGATCATAAGCTGTATTTTGATGCCAATTCATTCTTGCATTATGATTATGATGATTATTTACATTATTTGAGTCCTGCCTATGTGCTCTAAAAGTCTGGGAACCATTGACTAATTCTTTTTCATAATTATTTATTGTTTCATTGTTATGCAAATTTTATCTTCTAACCAATTCTAAAATTTTAGCAATAGTATTTTAAAGATTATGACAAGTGACCTCTACAGCATCAAAACATATTAAAACATATTCTAAAGTCATCACCTTTAGGCTTAAAATCTTCCATGAAAATAGCAAAAATTATAAATTGTTGCTATACACTCATAAAAAACCAAAATAATAATGTGAGCAAAAAGAAAAAATAAAAAAGAAGGAAATATATACTAGAAAGAAATAAGGTTTTTTTTTAAAGTTTTTTTATTTATTTATTTTAATAATAATTGAAAGAGAAAAGTTTGACCTTAACACTAATTTACTAGCAAATCTAACTAATTCAAAATAGTAGAAATATTTTTAAAGTCGAAAAAAAAGGCACCTTTAGAAGCAAAAACAAATCCGGAAAGTTTCAAAATAGTAGATAAGGGCCTTAAATAGCAAAAGCAAGAGCAAATTCGAATTAAAAAGACCTAAAATTCAAGGTATGGATGCGAACAATGGTTCAATTAACAGTTAAGGATCAACAACGTGATCATGGTTTATGTTAGACTTATTAGTCTAAGTCATTCACACATCTCAGTTTTGATGTTGAAAAGCAATTCTTTTGATCATATTTATTTGATATATCTTTATCATATTTTACTGCTTATTTTCTTTTGTTTTTCAGGTTTCAAAGATATGCAACTATGATACAAAAGAATCAAGACTAGTTTTTATGATTTATTTTCTATTATCTATTTTTATAGGATTTCTTATAAATAAGCTTAATTGATCTTTGATCCAAACATTTTTAAACTAAATAATGAGGTAGAAAAATCATTTGAAGAAAAACAAGTTTTATAAAATAGTTTTTTATATTATGAATTTATGTGCACATCGATGTATTGAATAACTTGTGAAAAGTTCATATAGAAATCGAAGTCACATCGATGCATGAAGTACAAACGAGTTTACCAAAAGTTAGGAAAAATAGTTACTTTGATGCAGTAATCGATGTGAAGACTATGTATAACACATTGAACTTCGATTACTATATCGATGAATTAGTAAATAATAGACTGTGATTGATGTTGAAATCAATGTAATAACTGAAAATTAGTTATTTTATTACAGACGGTTACAACAGTTGTAATTACCTTACTTCTTTCATTATATAAACGATTTTTCATTCCTTTTAATACAACTTCTTCATCTATTCAAGTACAAAATCTTTCCGAGAAAGCATCAACACTATTTTCTTTCTACCTTATCTAAATTTCAAGATTTGTACAAGCTTCTAGATCAAGATCAATTCAGTTTATCATTAGATAGTTTGAGATTTTCATCTCAAACATTGGTATTGTATTACCTTCTTCTTTTCTA
>JANHAO010017613.1:0-13905 GCA_026873985.1 Saraca asoca
AAAGATGAAGTTGAAAGAGAAAACCAAGATGAAAATAAACTAGAATCCTTGCAAGAACTTTAATCCAAAGGGAAATCTCAAACTATGCTTAGAAAAATGCCTAAGAATGTAAAAACTATGTAATTTATCTTAAATATAGCTAATTGCTCTGGTGATTGCGTAGAAAAATAGCTTAAATATCAAGGTAGCAGACTCGAAACACGGCTATGTCATAGGACACGGCCAGGGTGTGTTTCGGGCTAGAAATTGAGAAAGTTGAGTTGTAGAAGGTAGCACCAAACACGGTTGTGTCTTGGGATACACCCAGGCCGTGTTTGGAGTTGGAAAATGCCTAAAATTTGGTTTTGTGCTGGGGAAGATAGCACCAAACATGGCCATGTTTCAGGACATGACCATGTCGTGTTTGGGGCTGCTTTAGGCTGAAATTTTGGTTCTTTACTAAGGCTCTTCTCCTAGCTTCTCCTTGATCCAAATATGCTTTGAACATCTATTTTCATCCTTCTTTCCAAGCCTTTTTGCTAACCTACAAAAAGAAATGCAAACCACAACAGTACCAAAGAACAAATAGACTGAACTAAAACAAAAAGCGCATAAAAATCACAAAATAATAACGAATCAAAAGGTAATAATCAACATAATGATATGCATTTTGCTCATTTGTCACTATCACAATCGGACAAAAAAATAAGGAGAATGTAGTTTAGGGCCTTCCTTCTAGTGCCAAAATGTTGAGGTGTGAATTCAATCAACCCAAGTCCAAAACCCCAAACTATAGATTAAATGTAAGTAGAGAGAAAGAATAGGGAGGCACCAAGAGATTTTTAACGTGGTTCGACTAAAGTTAATTAGGCCCCTATATCCACTATTATTTTATTTCTTAGTCTATTTTGTTGAGTGCTTTGTATCTAATGATTGATTGTGTCCCTTGTACAATGGTTTTAACCCCTATTTATAGTGGTTAGAGTGTTATAATTTGAATGTAAATCAATTACAAATAAGGATCATGATTTGATTAGGATTACATAGCAAATAATAACAAAATCCCATTAAAATAGGATACTAAACAGATCTCCCTAGATTGATCATTGAGGAAGCATGCTTCGAGCTGTGGGATAGGCCTTGTCCCTAACAACTTGAGGTTACTGCTTGACCCTTTTAACCAGTAACCTGAGTTCATGTCTGGTGACCCGATGCGTTGGTCCAGTGACCTCAATCCTAGATGAGTTAGGTCCTTATCAGCTAGACTTATGCATTAGGCTTTTACCAGCCCATTTGTATGGTTCTAAAAAATACTCACAATAGACCCAAAATGGTTTGGGTACCTAAGAAAAGTCAATATTGTGCTATAGAAGTGTCTTAATTCTATAATCAAGAAAGATGAATGATTTTTAGATAATGGTTACTCAAGGCATATAATAGAAGATTCAAGGAAGTTTTCCTCAATCAAACCTATAAATAGAGGATACGTGACCCTCAAAGACAACATTTAACGCAAGATCACCAGTATGTGTTCTATAGCTATTGATAATGTTAGTTTGGTAAACAATTTTAAGCATTACCTTCGTAGAGTTAGTCAACTATATGATAAAGGTTTTAAAGTAACTTTTGAATCATCTCATTGCATAGTTCAAGAGCATAATACCAACAAACTTTCTTTCATAGGTAGAAGAGTAGATAATGTTTAAGTTACTTACCTAGACAACATCTCACCAACTTCAATTAAATGTCTTGAATCCATAAATAATGAGAGTTGGCCATAACATAGAAAACTTAGACATGTTAACATGTATCTCATATCAAATCTTTCTAAGAAAAATCTTGTTATAGGTCTTCCAAAATTAAATTTTGAGAAAAACCATATATGTGATATATATCAATGAGGAAAACAAGTAACATCATCTTTCCAACCCATAAATATTGTCTCAACTTTATAATCATTGAAATTGTTATGTATGGATCTATTTATTCCCACCAAAACTCTAAGTTTTAAAGGAAAAAGGTATAGGCTTGTTATAGTTGATATTTTTCTAGATATACTTAGATATTCTTTTTTGCTAACAAAGATGATACTTCTAAAATTTTGCAAGAAGGTTCAAAATGAAAAAGGATCAAATATCATAAATATTAGAAGTGACCATAAAGATGGGTTTGAAAATAAAAAATGTGAATCTTTTTTATGAAAATATGGTATTAGATAAAATTCTTCTTGTCCAAGAACTTCTCAACAAAATAGAGTAGTGGAAAGGAAAAATAGAGCACCATAAGATATGGCTAGAACCAAGCTATGTGAAAATAATCATCCAAAATATTTTTAGGCTAAATCAATAAATACTTCTTGCTATGTTTCAAATAGATGCTTCATAAGGCCAATATTAAAGATAACCCCATATGAACTTTGGATGGACAGAAAACTTAACATTGGTTTGCAAATGTTTTATTTTAAATAATGGAACAAAAATCATGCAAAATTTGATTAGAAAAGTAATGAAGGTATCTTTGTGCAATACTCTACAACTAATAAAGGTTATAAACTATATAATCAAAGTACTCTTGTTATAGAAGAGTCCATGCACGTTGTATATGATAACTAATAGCTCTTCTTTCAGAAAATCTTTGGACGATGAGTAAGAACCAAATAGGTAAATAGAATAGTCTGTCTTGAAAGAGCAAGCACATCCAAACAAGTAGGCCAGCATAGAAAAGCAAGGAGATTACTCTTTCAAGTTAGAAGAAGAAAAAGATATGCCATCCTTAAATGAGCATTAAGAAAATAAAACACCCTCAAGTGAAGCTAGAAATCTTCCTAGGCAATAAAGATATCATCCCAGTTATCCAAATGAATACATTATTAGAGATCCATCATAAGGGATAAGAACTAGGTCCTCACATAAAAATTCAAACAATCTTGTTCTTCTTTCTCACATCAAACTAAAGAATATTCAAGATACTCTCAAGGATGAAAGTTAGGTTAAAGCTATGAAAGACGAACTCAGTCAATTTGAAAAGAATGAAGTATGGAAGCTAGTGCCAAAACCAATAGATCATCTAGAAACCTGTTGATAGCAAAATCTAATCAACCCAAGTCTGGCACCCTAAACTGCAAATTGTGAAGGCAAATGTGCAAGGAAAAAAGAGAAAGAGAGAAAGAACAAGGGACACTAAGAGCATTTTAATGTGGTTTGGCTAAAGTCAATCAACCCCTACGTCCATGGTTATATTATTTCTCAGTCTTTTGGCTGAGTATTTTGGCAAAGTAACAGTATCTATTTTTCTTCCCTTTTTACAATGATTTCAACCCCTTTTTATAGTAGCTAGGGTGTTACAATGTATTCCATAATGGAAATGAATCATAAATCAGTTACAATGATTAATAACAGATTTGCATTAAATAAGCAAATAAATGGTCTTCTCTGAATTGATGGCTAGGAGGGCATACATTGAGCTACAAGCTAGACCTCATCCTTAACAACCTGAGGTTGCTGCTTTGACCTTTGTTGGCCAGTGATCTAAATTTGCATTTGGTGACCTGATGCCTTGCTTCTACGACCTCAATCTTGGTTGATCTAGGCCTTCATCAGCTGGGCTTGTTCATCAAGCATTTACCAACCTATTTGTGTGGTTTCAAAAATACCCATAACATTAGCCCCTAGCTCTTAGTGCGATTTATACACTAAAAGCTGTAGTTCACTAGTAAAAACTGGCGATCATGATTAGCCATGCTATTGTTCAGACTTATATTCCATCATTTTGTCTGCCCATACCATCATTAGTGCATTAAATGCATGCATTTTTCTTTAGCTGTCAGTGTGGCAATGACTAAGCTTGTTATTCACTAGACTGTCAAATCGAGGGCAGTTAATCAGTCTTTAAACCAAATGGCGAGGCCATTCAAGCTATATAAAGTAAGAAAACCCTTTTTCCCTCTTACTTTTGAAAAATAATGCTCTACCTTTTGCTTGTTTCTCAAGTTCTCAAGAAGTCACTAGTGTTCCTACTTTATCAAGTTTGCCATAATAGTCCCTAGATTTAGGTTGCCAAGAACTGATCATTCTATTTAGAATCTATCTCACTTCATTTATACGGTAAGTTTTTAGCACTTCCTTGGTTTTAAGCTTTTGCTTTTTGCTAATGTCTTGCTTTTGTGGATTTCTAATACTTTGTTGCTTGGAGAATTTGGTGTGTGCTCATTAGTTACCAGGATTTTCTGTGTGTTGATTGATTCTATTGTATGCTTGTGTTGTTTGTGGAAATTGGCATGCCATCCGTATGATAAAATGCTTATAATTTAAAATCACAAATTGTAGAGTCTAGATTTCTACCTGTTTTCCAAGTTTAGTGAACTAATAGGCTCATTAGTTGAGCCCCCCTTATTTTGAGTGGTTTGTGTCTTAGATGTGATGATAAGGCATGTATGACTTGCTATATAGGAAATTCCCTGTCTAGTAGATAAAAGCTTTAGCTTTTAAGCATGGTCTACTTGAAGCAACTTGACTATTCATCCTTCTGTGTAAATGGCTGTAGCTCATAAATGCTAAGGTCACCAAGAGGGAGTGCTGATGAGCTTGAATCTCCAACTCAGATTGAGGAGTTGGTGCATAGCATAGATGAAATGGCATCTGGGAGCGGTAAGGTCACTAAACAATTTATTGCTCATCCTAACCCCCATGATGGTCAGCAGGTCACTAGAAGTCAAAGGTCTCTAGGTCGCATGGTATTTAATCACCATTCTTTGACCATCAAGCTTGACGAGCTTAGAAGTATAGAAGAAACATACCACTTTCCCGAGGGCTACCACATTATGGCACCTTCCTCATATGACCATGTAACTTATCCTTCTTCAGGATTTGTTGCTATCAGCACCCATCACCTTGATGCTGGGTTTAGATTCCTAGCTTACCCTTACATTATTAATTTGTTGAACAGACTAAAGCTCTGCCCATTCCATCTTACCCCAAACTCTTACTCCTATCCCATCTCCCTTGCACTTGTTTACCTGAGGAATAATCTTCCACCACCATCTACAAGGGTTCTTTGCTATCTCTATAGCATTAGGAGCATGGGTCAACAAGATGAGTTTTATTATCTTTCGGCTTGGCAGACCAAGTATAAAAGGATTTTGCCATAGAGGGATGCCAAGGGCAAATCTAATGTGGGGAGCTACAAGACCCACTAGTTTTATGTCTCTTGCCCATCTCTACATCATTTTCACAATTTTGATTTGGTTCTTACTTCTGGTAAGCGAGCTGAGGACATACGATCTTCCATGTTGTGAGCTTCCATGAATTCATTTACTTATTATATTTTTTCTAGCATTCTATTTCATTTTACAGATAGGGTTGGCAAGGAGAAACCAATGCTTAGGGCTGAGGAGGTTAAAGTGTCGGGCCAGTTAGCTATTGTGGATGATCTTAAAAGTAACCTGAAATTTGATAAGGATCTCTTGCACTCATACAAGCTTGCTCCATCTTTAAACATTGAACTCACTAGAGAAATTAGAGCTCGCCAAATTAGAGAGGTCAATGCAGTAAGCTTTAAAATTATGAAAACATGGTGAAGCTCATCCTTGAAAAGCCACCAACCCCTACTTCTACTCGATCTACAAATTGTGTTATTATTGGGACCACATTGGCTCCTGATGCTATAGCCCCTACTACTGCAAGTTAATCTTCTCCAACCTTGGTAGTAGCATCCTCGCAAGAGCTGATTCCTACCTCACATCCTAAGGTGGTCATGGCAGTCGAGGATGCATCCTGATCCGAGCCCCCTACCAAAAAGCAAAGAGTAGACAAGGGGAAGAGAGTTGCTGCCACCTCAAAACAGGTGACACTTGAGGTCGAAGCCAACGAGCAACCTACCGATCTTGGCCCAAAGACACAGGAGTACTTCAACTTCTCCAAGAAAATATGGATCGAATCCTAGGGTCCTACACCAAGATTTGGAGTTGGAAGAGTGCTTCGGTGAGGGATTAATAGGTTTTATAGCTCATTATGCCTTGCTAGTAAGTAAAGTCTTTTCACCTCAATTCTTTTGCCTCTGTAATCTAACTTGACCATTTGATTTTTTAGAGCATGCTGGGGGCCTTAAAGCTAAGGGATGAGCTCCTAGCTTGGGATGAGGAGAAGAAAAAACTTGAGGGTGACCTGTCTGGCATGATAGCTAAGGCATTAGAGTTGAAAGACAAAACTAGAGATGTAGAGGAGAAGCCAAGGAAGCTTTATCTCATGAGGTGGCAGATCACGAGGCCATCGTATCCAACCTCAATAAAGTGGTTGATGAACTAACTAAAGTAAAAGGTAAATTGGATGCAGCAGTGCAATGAGTTGAGGCTGCTGAGAAGAACTATAAGGTCACCAGGGAAGAAGTTACTTTGGGAAAAAAAGAGGTCACTTGGGTTAAGGTATAGACCACTTTACTGGTTGCAAAAATAGAAGAAAATGTAGAATCTAAAACTAGAGCCTCCTTCTTGTACACTTTGTAGGAGCAGCACCAGAAGATATATTTCTTCTTTTTTGGTAGGGATGCTCTTGAGGCTATAAAGGGCTCTGAGAAAGTTACAAAGGCCACTTCTTCTAATAAAGGTGTGGAGTCCACAAGTGGAGTTTCTCTAACTTATAGTGCTATTCAAAGAGAGAGCAGCTCACCAGTTGTGGAAGCCACTAATGGTCAAATGATAGACAATCTACTCACCCTATATGTCAACCCTCCATCCTATAAAAGCTCAGTTTCAAAGGACTAGACCTCTTAGGCTATGACTTTTGTAATTTTGAATTTCATTCTTGAACATTGTATAAATTTACCTCATTGAAGGAAGTGTTAAATGAACTTTTTATAATATTCTCACTTGATTCTTCTCAGTTTTCATAGTTGAATGCTCAATAGGCTGCATATTAATAGCTAGCAAATCATGATTTAATAAACATTAGTCAAGCTAAATATTAAGTAGGTTGTGAATGATAACATATAGATTAATATAAATGGACCTTAGCCAACAAGCCATGACCTGATAAATTTATGTGAAGATAAGTGCCCAGTAGGTCACATGAAAGCTATGCCTTAGCTAGCATGAGTTGAGTGCCCAGGTAGTTCACATGAATATGCCTCAACTAGCATGAGTCGAGTGCCCAGGCAGGTCGCATGAATTTGCCTCAACTAGCACGAATCGAGTGCCTAGGTAGGTCACATGAATGCACCTTAGCTAGTAATCTTGTTGCTGAGTAGGTCGCATAATGCACCTCAGTTAGCAATCTTGTTGCCCAATAGGTTGCATAATGCACCTCAGCTAGCAATCTTGTTGCCCAATAGGTTGCATAATGCACCTCAGTTAGCAATCTTGTCTTTGTCAAGTTGAATGCCTAGTAAGCCATGCCTCAGCTACCAATGAATGTCCAGGTAGGTCATGCCTTAGCTAACATTCCATAAATTTTCTTTTCTTCTCCTTTTTTTTTTGTTTTATATAGCTCGCTTCCTGTATAATACTTGATTGAAAGTTCAGTCAAAAATTAGTAAACATAAACAAAAATTTAAGACAAGACTTTGATGCTTTTATTAACTTCTGATCAACATTACAGGATTAGAATACAATTCTAACTGAGGGTGCCTGCTTTTGATCAAGAACCCATTAGGGCTATTATTGCACTAGTTGTTGGGGTCGGTGAGGTCACTATCCTGAAGGTTACACCACATAGTCCCTCAAGCAACCTCTCTTGATGAGATCCTCAATGGCATTTTCAAGTGCCCAACACTCCAAAATATTGTGCTTGACCTTATCGTGATAGGCACGGAACTTATCTCTGTTGTTCCTAAACCTATTGGGGGTCCTTAAGGGTTTGGGCTTCTTGAAGTGCTCCCTATCTTTCTCTATTGCAAAGATCCTATCTAGAGTATCCAATAAGACGCTATAGCTATCATAGTGACCTTGACACTAAGGTTGCTTATTCCTGGCCTTTTTTATGGCTTGGCTATCAAAGCCATCCCTATGACTTTCTTTGTTGTTCCTTTTATTGCTCCTCTTCTTATTCTGGTGCAAGCTATTCATCTCATCCTTCTGATCAAACTTCTTAAGGCTAAAGGCCTCCTTCCACCTAATCTTTCTGGTAGCTTATTCATAAAATTCACCCAAGTCCCTTACAGGAGACTTATATATACTCTCATACAGTTTCTCATCCTTGTGGAGTCCTGCTGAGATCGCTGTCAAGATGCTGTCATCCAAGCGATTCTTTACATTGCTAACTTTGAGCCTATACCAGGTGATGTAGTCTTTCAATGATTCATTTTTCCACTAAAAGACTATCATGAGGTGGCAAAATGGCATGAGCTATCTTCTCAATGCCTTATATTGGTTGATGAACTTCTTCTGGCATTCTTCCCAATTGTGACTACTATGAGCTTTGAGATTCCTAAACTATGTTTGAGGTATGTCTCCGAGAGTGGTTGGGAAGACACAACACTTGATTAAAGGATTGGTCATCTGAAGATCCATCTGTACATTGAATGCCCCAAGTGGTTGTATGGGTCACTATCCCTATTGTATTGCAGGATACTAGGAATTTTGAACTGATAAGGGGAAGGCTTTGTCTCAATCTCCCTGGTGAATGTCCTCTCCTTGTAATAGTCTCAATGATCCTGAGTTAGAGGGCGTCTTTCTAACTACTATACCCTCTAAAGTAGCTTTTCCACCATTGAGTCTTATGCCTCAGATCGACGAATGGTGGATCAATAGCTCTTTTCACCTCCCTGGTCATGGGAGTGGTGATCTGAGATTCTAGGCCTTCTGCTATACTCGTGACCCGATGTGTATTAGTTTGAAATATGTCCCTTATTGGTCCTATTTGAGCCTTCCACTTAACACGAACCCTTACGTCACTATTTTTCTCCATCATCTTCATAAGCTCGGTGGTCCTCCAACCTCAGTAACAAATTAGAGGAGCGAACTGAACCATTTCACTGATGTTATCCTTTGGTTGGCCTCTCCTCTTAAGCTTCTTCCATGGCTGTTGGAGTTCTCCTCTAGGCACAATGACCTTAACTTGTCTTCACGCACCATGGGTTTGTGCCTGAGCCAATGCCTTAAACATATTAGCCAGTTCCCTCACCATATTTTCTAGCGTTTCCTGATGCCAGTGCCATACTTGCACTCCATCTGCCCCAAAAACAATAACAGCAAGTTGGCGAGGGGTCAATGGAGCCATGTCAACAGCAGCACTTGTAGTGGGGATGGTAAAAGCACCCGCTACAGGAAGAACTAGGCTTCCAACCGATAACATATCCCACTGTTGTTCCATGTGACCCTCAAGCTGGTCAATAGTAGCATATATACTCTTAGTGGTTCTTCCTCTAGCCATTGCAGTTGCATAATAAATCGAAGGGAAAGAATATAGTTTAGGGCTTTCCTTCTAACACCAAAATGTTGATGGAAAAATCTAGTCCACTCAAGTCCGGCACCCCAAACTGCAAATTGTGAAAGCAAATATGCAAGGAAAAGAGAGAAAGAGAGAAAGAACAAAGGACACCAAAAGCTTTTTAATGTGGTTCAACTAAAGTTAATCGACCCTTACGTCCACAATTATATTATTTCTCAGTCTTTTGGCTGAATATTTTAGTGAAGTAATAGTATCTATTTTTCCTCCCTTTTTACAATGATTTCAACCCCTTTTATAGTAGCTAAGGTGTTACAATGTATTCCATGATGGAAATGAATCATAAATCAATTACAACAGCTAATAATGGATTCACATTAAATAAGCAATTGAACAGTCTTCTCTGAATTAATGGCTGGGAGGGCATGTTTCAAGCCATGAGCTATACCTCGTCCTTAACTACCTGAGGTTGCTGCTTTAACCCTTGTTGGCCAATAACTTGAGTTCGCATTTGGTGACCTGATGCCTTACTTTTGCAACCTCAATCCTAGTTGAGCAAGGTCTTCATTAGCTGGACTTGTCCATCAAGCTTTTACCAGTCTATTTATGTGGTTTCAAAAATAGCCATAACAAAACCAAATGTGGTAAGATATAAAACAAGGTTAGAAGCTCAATGATACAACCAACAAGAAAGTATTGACTATGATAAAACATGTGCACTTGTAGCCAGACTTGTATCTATTAGAATGTTACTTTCACTTGCATGCTTTAAAATTTTCAAATTATATCAAATGGATGTAAAAAATGCCTTTCTAAATGATTTTTTAAATGAGGAAGTTTATGCAAAGGAACCTCTAGGTTTTGAAAAAGAAAAAGCACTCAATCATGTTTTCAAATTAACCAAAGCTTTGTATGTGTCAAAACAAATTCCAAGAGCTTGGAATAAAAGAATAAGTAAGTTTCTCCTTGAAAATAGTTTCACAAGAGAAAAAGTAGATATCACATTTTTTATAAAAAAAAATGTGAAGCATGATATCTTGGTTGTCCAAGTATATGTTGATGATTTGGATCTACTAATGAAAATTTATGCAAGAAATTTTCAAATCTTATGAAAGGAGAATTTAAAATGAGCATGATTGGAAAACTTAACTTCTTCTTAGGACTTCATGTCAAACAAATGAATTAAGGGATCTTCATAAATCAAGTCAAATACATAAAAAAGCTACTAAAGAAATTTGAAACGAATAATACTAAAGCTCTTGGTACTCTAATGGACCCATCCATAGGGCTAGATAAAGATGAGAATGGTAGGTAGGTAGATGGAAAATAGTATAGAGGTATGATTAGGTCACTTCTTTATTTAACCGCTATTAGGCCTGATATTATGTTTAGTGTATGTTTATGCGTAAGATATCAATCTAATCCTAAGGAATCACATTTATGTGTTATAAAAAGAATTTTTTGATATCTACTTGGGATAAAGGACTTTGGACTATAGTATTCAAAGGGTCACAACTTTGACCTTGCAAGTTATTCAGATGCTAACTTTGCAGGTTGTAAGTTAGATAGAAAAAGTGCAAGTGGAACATGCTATTTGCTAGGAAATTGCCTTGTATCATGGCATATCAAAAAGTAAGCTTTAGTTGATCTTTCAATAGCCAAAGTAGAATATATGATAGTTGGAAGTTTCTACACACAAATCTTGTGGATGAAAAAACAACTAGAAGACTATGGTTTGAATTTCAATTCTATTCCTATCTTTTTTATAATACTTGCACTATCAACATGACAAAGAATCCTATTCAACACTTAAGAACTAAACATATTGAGATCAAACATAATTTTATTAGAGATCATGTTCATAAAGGAGACATTAATTTAAACTTCATAAAAATAGAAAGTCAATTAACCAATATATTTACAAATCCCCCCTAAAGATTATTTTAGTTTCAGAAGCAGTGAATTAGACATGGTTAATCTTGATTAATTAGTTCAAAATGTTTGAATGGGCACTTGAAATATGGGTATTATATGTAATTCATACTCATGAGCAAAATTTATGGGTAATAATGAAGAAGCAAGCTCCTTGCTCCTTTAGATATGAGTCAATTTTTTGTCAATAGGCTCAAAGAGAAAGATACCAACTTCTTAGAAACTAAACCAAAATTGCAAAAATAAAATTTGATTAAACTTTTTTTAGCAACAGATTCCAATTTCATTTAGTTAATTCTTTTTAATTTCTCAAAAAAAAGTTTCAAAATTATTTCCACCATTAACTTCCTCATTTTCCCATAAAAGCACAATGATTACTGTGAACCTTTTTTTTTAATAATACCTATCAATCCCATTAACTCCCCATGTGAAATGATAATCCTCTAATTCATTTCTATTTAACCATATCATAATTTTTTTTTCTAAAAGGTTACATTAATCACTCCATTACATTTAAATTTTTTTAATAACTTCTTTCTCTTCATCCCATTAACTTTTCAGTTAAATGTATAGTTTTTTGAATAAATTTAGAGTATTTTATTCTGTGTCATTCTCATTCAATTTGAATAATTATTCTTTCAACTAATTACTCCATTAATGACTCTTTACAATAAATTTTTATTATCTTTTCAATGTAGCTCTCATTTATCTTAACCACTAGCATTTATTTTGAATTTACAGTTTTTTCTTAATATCTCGTTCTCTTCATAATCTCTCTTAATCATAAATTTATCTTATTATTTGTGCTTAAAAGTCTTTTGATTTTCTTAATATTATATAATAAATAACATATATACACTTACAATAATAAAAAATTAAAGAAGTTTTACGGTCTTTTCCATTATCCATCACTAGCCACTCAAATCTTTATTTTATTTATTTTTTTTGTACTATCACTATTTATAAAGAAAGGCCTTCACTCACTAACTCATATCTTTGTCATTGTTCATTGTTCAAACTAAACCTCTTGTATTCTTCACCAAATCTTTTCTTAACCTATCACCTTACTTCATTTCACTCTGTATCTCACACTTTGATTCACTCAATAACTAGCTTCTCTCTCATCTCTCTTCCTTCATAAATCCATCATTTTTTAACTTTCCTCTCATAAACCCTTCCTTCATTTTCTGCTAACATCATTCCACCCTCCTTAACATGTTATACCCTTTGTTGAATATTTATGCGTATAAGATTTTGTCAAATAAATTTTAGAAATATATTTGATATAAACTATTTGACAATCTATAGTTACATGATATTTTGTCACTAAATAATAATAGAAGTTCTATAAATAAATTGTTATTATTTTTTATTTATTTTTATGATTGATAAGAGGTTTAAAGTCTTCATTATTTTAAATAGTAAATAAATGCCATTTTTATTATGTAAAGAAATTTGTGGTATAAGTTTAATTAGATATTTTGAAATTTTTTATTCAAATTTGTTGTAATTTATCTCAAGATATGTATAATTTAACTTTAGTTGATTAGTTCTAAAATGTATATGAAAATTGTGAGTTAGGATAATTGTGGGTAACTTTTGTTCAAGTAAAAAATAATAATAAATAAAATAAAATAATAAAAATCTTCCTCCTCTCTTCATTTTCCTTATTCTTCTTTACTCTAAGCCCTCTGTCGATCCCCCTCACTGACATGGCTGATACTAGTTTATCTCAACCTTCATCGAAAAGCACTCTTCGTCAGTCATTCGCTATCATTATTCCATCCAGCTATGAGTGCATGGGTTAGGTCAGAGTTGAAGGAGTGTTCAACACCGGATGTCAACCAAATCAGGCAATTGTGAAGTATGTCATCACATTGGTTGGCCTCAAACCCCCACCATCCCATTTGGTTTGTTGTTAGCAAGCTTAAATTTGAAGAGCTTGAGCTTTTTCACCCAGCATAGCTTTGACTAGAGCTGCAGAGCTTAAGATCCAGTCATCCTATCCAACTATTGTTGTTGGTGCTCTATTCTCTAGTTTTTTCTTTCTATCAACATCGGGCCATAGCTCGTGCTTATGCCAATACCATCTGGATTGTGTTGTTTCATCGAGCTACCCCTGTTTAACCTTCCTAGCAACTACAGCTAGCATTTGGCCACCAATTACGGCAGTAGCATTGCCTTCCTTTAAGCCTCGTCAACACATGCCATGTTTTCCCAATTCTTGACCATAACTTGTAATGCTAGCTTGTGCTGCTATAATCCGTCATCACCTGATGTTTTTTTTTTTTTTGGTTAGTTAGTTCTTGTTTATTCACCATCTTGACATCGTCCCTAACTGCAATCCACTAATTACTCTGTGTTTCTGCTAGAGGCATTAGGACAAGGGAACCTTGATTTACTATCAAATAGTTGGGCCATGGATAGGGTTGAGTTAAACAAATGCATAGAAGCAATTATAAGTGAAAATTGTACCAATAAAAATAATAAATATCACCTCTTAAATAGTTATTAGTTTGTGGTTTTTGTTTGACTTTTTCCTTAGTTTTGTAAGTTTATTTCTTGGTACTGCTTTAGTTTGTTTTTGTATTTCAGGATGATAAAAAGGCTCGAAAAG